>DWJN01007018.1:0-10263 GCA_018248895.1 Carystus phorcus | reverse complement strand
GGAGTATGCTCTAGACCTCCTCAGTGTTGAGGAGAGACCTGTGCTCAGTAGTGGGCCATTAATGGGTTGAAGGCATTATTATAGATTCATTTTTATTTTCCCTGAAACTGGCGGGCTGGCTCTCTCTTACTTCAGTCAGCCGTCCAACGA
Organism: Carystus phorcus; assembly: GCA_018248895.1. Classification (NCBI taxonomy): domain Eukaryota; kingdom Metazoa; phylum Arthropoda; class Insecta; order Lepidoptera; family Hesperiidae; genus Carystus; species Carystus phorcus. The sequence goes on along the minus strand of DWJN01007018.1, from coordinate 10,113 downwards.
CTCATTCTGCTGCGGCTGTGGCTTCATAGTCAGTCTACTTAACTTTCTTTCTTGTCTTCTTTCTTGAACGACATGCCATCGGTTGCTTTTTGTGTTGCTGGTTTGCATTCTAACTTGTATTTACTATGATTGACAATTATAGCCTTTGGTTCTAGGCTAATACCATTCTAAAATGAACTGAAACAAACAAAATGTATTCATATGCTTTGAAATACTTTTTGGTATGAAAATATCATTGCAAAATGTTAATATATCAAACGAACTATGAGACTATGATTATCATCTACTCGCAGCCGTTATTAAAATGCACTACTCTCGTAATAGAATTCTTATCTCAGGTATAGCGAGTTCCATGAATTCCGTCATAGAATAATGTTGAAAATATTTTTATTAAATATTTCATTAAAACGTAACAGTATGTTAACAAAATTATTAAAGCTAAAGAAATATTTAGTAGTAGAAAGCAGCTTGGTAATTGGTCTTAGGAACTGCAAACACGTTAAACACTTCACGTTGATTCTAGAAGGATTAAAGAGGTTGTACACCGATAAAGAGCCTAACGTACGAGTTTTGTCGGGATTAAAGAGGACGAGTAAGAACCCAGGCTGACTTTAAAAGAGGTAATAAGGGATTTTGAAGTCATTGCTTTTAAAGAGCTATGGCGTTAAGATATAACACCTTTAATGAATATAAAATTGTAACAAATTAACAGGTTGTCGGTTTATTAATTAAAGCATTATTTGAGGCATTGTTACATTGTACAATAGTCGAATATAGTTCAACGGTGATATTTATGCCCAATGATTCGATGATAAACACACTACAATTACCTTTTGTACACACACTACAATACAATTACCTTTTTGTTAGCAACTGAATATGTGAAGTCCAACAATTATTTTGTGTGTTACCCCAACCAAATATTATCGAAATTGTATTGTAAATCAAGTGTAATAGATTAGTAGTGGTGCTTCGGTAATTGTTATAATGCTTTTGAAATTTGTTGCGTTGATAGTTTTTTAGTTATTCGACATAGACGTTTTTTGCTGGCGTAACGTTATCCCAGCTGTTTTATTATTAATGCATTTATCGAAATAAATATTACACGGATAATAAGTTGGCCATTCGAAGTAAATGTTTCGACATATTTTACATTTATATTTTTAATAGCTGCAAAGTTTAATGATTTTTCTAGCGCAACGTTTGCGTATATACCTGAATATGTGAAACGATTAACAATGTACATTTTTTGTGCGCAATTTCTTTCTAATTTATTGCAACTTGTTGTGCAATAAAAAAAATGCTCCATTCAGAAGTTCTTTATGTTAAAATGAGAATACTTAAAAAGCTCTTGAAATCTTAAAATAAGAGCTCTACAGTGATAATTAAAACATCGTTTTGAAACTTATAACTGTCTGCAGATATTTGTGAAGTTTTATTGTTATCGTGTAAATAATTAACAAGTTATGACGAAATAGAATTTAGGTACAACGACTACACGGAATAAACCACGATTGTTCGATTTCCTTGCAGATTTTTTTAACCGCGTGATGTACAAATAATTAGTTTCTCAGTCGAACTAAATACCTATTAAATTTTGGCGTACTACGTTTAATAATTAACGAGATAATCGAACAAGATACATTATGAGTTGCGTGGTTGTCATAACCCGCCCGAGTTTAGATAGTCATTAAATAGCTGCCTTATTGTACGTAGGGCTAACGTACTAAAATATGCAGTATTATATTTTTCGGTACTAATCTAAAATCGTACCTATAATACTACCTATAATTAAAAATTATTCATGCGTGTATTAGATACACATTTATATATGAAGTTTTATGTATTTAATGTGTCGGAAAGGTGATTGAGGAGAAGAAACGGCGGATGAAACTTTTGAGGTGTTTCCCTTGAAAAGATGACTTCTGATAATATTGTTTTGCGGTCAGTAACTAAGAGATATCCCATCTCTGTATCGAAATGCTTATAGCAAAAAAGGAAAAACTTTTAACTATTACAAAAATTCGTTATATTTCGTTAGTAGTACCAACGTCTAGTCAATTTCAAATAATTTATTTCATACCATGAAACGGTGAAAGAAAGTGAAAATCAAAGTCGTTCTTCGTTATACAAGACGAATCGCGTTACGACTACAAAATTATGCGACGTACAACGATTTCAGTAAATAATATTATAGTACAACTATAGACAAATATAATAATAACAAGTAGGTCCAGAAATATAGGTGGAACCTATCCGTGGAACTATAGCGACTTTGCAATAGACACACAAAGATATCACGCTCGAATTGAATGACATGCTATCGAAGTTAGATATTCAAGTTCCGAACATAAACAATCAGAGCAAATCAGCTCCCAGGCATTATCGGCTAGCCTAGCGAGAGATACGTTTGCTAAGGTAACTGATATATCTATTAGCATAAAAGCTATGCTGAGATGTTCAATAATATAACGACATTTTCGAAAAGGTGCTGGAAGCAAAAATTAAGGTGCTTACATTGGCGAAAAATATTTTATAAGAGAGTATTCAGGGGGATATTTTGTTTTACATTACATTAAAACGAAGCGATAGATTTCTTTGCTGTACATAAAGTAAATATACGCTAAACGTCATTTCCAGAATACAATAACAGCTGAAAAATATTTAATCTGTTAAATATAAAACGTACAGCTTTAAAGGGGTTTTGTGTATTGCACGTAACTTATACCGCTTATACGACCCTGGTACTTAGTAACTGGCAATAAAGGTGTACCGTTGAATCCACTGTGTCTAATCGATGTGAAACCTCTGTTTAAAATACACTCGCACTTACTACAACACGCTGTATTTTACTAGGAACTACATAAATCGACGCCTAATTTATTTTATTGATAATTACTATACTTGATAATAAAATTTTTATAGCAGTTGGAAAGGCGTGTTGCTAAAGTCTTCAGCCAGATCACAATAAGTCCTTTAGCGGTACTCCTCAGTTCTCCTCACTTATTGAGGAAGTTTAGCATACTGTCCTCCATCACACTGTTGCAGTGCGGATTGCTGTACGGGATTGGCCATCTCAAGTGTCGGAAGTTTCTGTACCGCCTAAAGGCATCGGACATGATTTAACGATTGCTACAAACGGCAACAACCGGGACCGACAGTTCACTTCAAAGCACGCAGATTTTTATAAAACAGGAAAACAGATATATAAGCAAATTAAAGCCATTGTCTCTCACAAAGCATGTTAGCTTTAGAAGTTTTTTATTCCTAAACTAAATTATAAAACTATTATGAAACTGTGCTTGTACAATACAGATAATTAACAGAAAAAATCAGCGCCGGCTACATTTGCAAAGTTAACTCATTCCGTTCTTTGTTTTTAAATTCTTCTGTACGTGTGGAGGTGAATAGAAAAGTAATATATTTATTAATTTTATATGGCATCACCATTGACATATTTACTTATGCTTTTTTTATTATTAGTTGGACACTACCAATACATCTTTGACGAATGAATAAATCTTAATATACGTAGCAATGCGTGCCGCGTACTGCTAGTAGGACAAGGAACATATATTATTAAATTAGTAAATCAAATTTTACTGCATTTTAGTTTCTAATACGTAGAAAAATGAACAAATATATGTATATATTTTTGGAAAAGCACGGATTTTGTGAAATTAAGTCAATAAGAACAATAAACTAATTATAACTAATTTTCAATAAATTATTTTTTGTAAATATACTTCGATTTCCAGAAAAAAACGTAACCCTATAATCCTTAAAAACTAAAAAAAAAATAGATTTCACGATAACAAATAAATTAACAATTGTAATAGTATAATGTACATTGTACAGGCATTTTGGTTTCAGTACAATAGCATTCAGTACACTCGCATGTTTGATACAATGGATTTGAAGGGTTTGTGACAACCTGACGCGATGACGTAGCGTTATCTTTGAAGCCTTTGATCCAATAGTACCTATCAGCTTTTATGAATTGTAGTGACCGTACTTAAAAATGGCCGAATTAAACTAACAAAGAACGTTTCCTAATACTGTATTGTAGGTTAAAACTATGTTGGAATGTAATTATTTGAATAGTTATTAAAACAATGTGAAGTTAAAAATTAAAGTGTTGATTTTCGGTTACATGCTATAGCATGTAGACAATAGTCTCCAAAGGCTTTGTGGGAAACATCGTTAAAGATTTTTGATTTCTTTTTAAATAGAAAAGCCTTACGTGTATGGATTCAATTTCTTTTTCCTAAATAGTGACAATGACAATTGTCTGCATTGACAAGCTCAGTAAAACATTAAAACATTAAAATAAACATAATATTACATTCTATTGGTTTAGAGCATAAATAACATTTGTAGTCGATCAAAGAATTTAGTACATCGATATTATTGATTACCTACTTTTCAATGTTTACCTTAATCAAACAATTCTTAACACGTGGAATCAGAACAAGTTTCAACGAGTAACTGTTGCCGTAGAATAATAATGTTTATTTTTACATCGTGTTGCACGGAGTTGGACTTTACCTTATTTGCGTAGTTAAAATTCATGGTTAGAAGAACTTTAGGAACTAGTGGTACAAATGTTTATACCAAACGTTTAAACTTACTGGTATGCTTTCAACCTATTAATGGTTCATTGCAAGGCACAGGTCTCTCTGCGATCATTGAGGAGGTGTAGAGCATACACCACCACGCTGCTCCAGAGCTGTGGAGAAGTTAGTGGACTACCAAAGTGTCAGTTTTTATTTCCACCAAAGGCTTCTGGCATAACTTAAAAATAGCAACTATGATATACTACGATAACAAGTGTCACCGATAGTTCTACGTGCTCTCCAAAGCACGGAAGCGCGGAAGGAAGTTTGCCACTAGCGGTCACTCATACTGTATGCACTCAATAGGACAAGGCTTTATCGTCAGATCAATCATATCGTAAGATCAATGCAATTTTACTTCCAATTGAAACTTAAACATGTCTATATTTTCTGTTTCAGCGGGATAGAAATACTCGTAGATTTTGACATGGTTAACTTAAAGTTTATTATATTTTGTGGTTTAACTAATTGACAACTTTAAAAAGAGGTTTTCTTTTTGCTAGAACCTTTACACGCTTCAAATGTCAAAAGGTGCGTAGGCACTGGTACGTTAAATAAAGCTTCATGCACTCTTGAACAATTGGCCAGCCTGTGACACTTCCTGTTGTTATTTCTCTTAGAAAAATAGGAGGCAGACAAAACATTAAATTTATATCCACGAAAAATCCTAGTAGAAATGTATCTTTAATGCAACTTTAGCAGGTATTATGGGTAGATTAAATAGGTTTCGTATTAACAATTAAAATACACCGTATAAAGTTTCTTTTGCATTGTAATAGGTAATTATTTAACAGAAAAGACGCCTAATGGGCATTGGTCACTATTACTTATAGATGTCACACATGTTACATATAGGGTAAACCTGTTTGCGAAATTTCATCTTTCTAACTCCAAAACTATGGCGTTATGTACGTTATGTCAATTAGCCTGGAATTTTCTTTTCTTTTAATAAATACAGATTAGTCAATAGTCAATGTATGTGTTGGAACATGTATTATATTACTCAATAGTAATACAATAATAATAATCAATGATTAAAGCATAACACTACAACTCCAAAAATAAGTCTCCAAACATGTCATGATATGTGTTTAGACGATCAGTTATTGCCAAGCAATAAGTAAGGGTTTCCGGGCGACCGGTTTACCTTTATTTTCCCTTTTCACTTCCTAAGAGGCTTTCCTTTATGCCTATTTCCATTAAAAGTTTAGAGGGGAAAAATCTGTTCGTTATATGTTTTATCTTTCTATAGGCCGTAGTGCCCAATTAACTTTGTGTAGGCAATAGTTGTGAATTCCAAAGTGCACATGAAAACATCCGTAAAAAAATTTGCTTATAATAATTGACCACTGCGGGTCACGAGTGTTATCTAGTAATCGCTTATGTTATTTTACTATTTAGTGCCGTTGTCATTCTAAGTTGAAAGTCTTTATATAAATGGAATGTAACGATTGCTAACCAAAAATAACAACGTGTATTAATTTGCCCTTTGAAAATTCACTTATTAACTTTTATAACCAGTGAATCAATCTCCAAAGCAATTGTGACTTGCTAAAATCGGACAGCTTACCACCGACATAGGACGTCGGTTTATAGTCGTTTTAATCTGGTAATAGTTAAAAATAAAGTACATTTATCTACTCGTATATATATGTATAATTCTTCTATTCATGTGTTGATGTGTTGATGATTCAAATTGAACTTCTAAACGTGAACAGATTTTGTTGAAATTCAATTCAAAAGAAAATAAAAATAAGTAACAGGAATGAAACTCGCTATACTCAATTCAATATACATAAAAGGAGAATAAACGTTCTAGGAGAATGTTTCTTAAATCTGCTATTTATTAATATAAATTTATTTTATATTACAGCCGAATAGATTTGATTTTAATCGCACGATATTTTTTTATTCCATACCTTTGGAGGATCAAATATATTGCATTTTAAGTTGGTTAAGTTAGAAACCAGAAAATACTATTAATTTTTCAAAAGTTGTTTGAGTACTAAAAATGTAATCTTGATTGAATATTCTTAGGCGAAGTAGTCTGATAGAAACTTTAATTTCTACCCATTGCTTAAATGTTCCGAAATGTGAATTCTCACTCGGCCTTCATAAAGATGAAGAAGAAAGAAGATATGGACTTTACTTTGCCGCAGCGGTTTATTTCCCAATTGCGATAGAAATATAATATACGCATAGTCACTGAAACTTTATTGCAAACTCTCTCATAGTTAAGCAATCAATGTCGACGTATATCGTTTGCCTTTGACGATTTCATTCGAATGAACAAATCTGCTTCTAAATTCTGTGGTTCGAACGGACGAAAATGATTCAGCTACGTGACAAATATTATTTGGGTTCTACAAAAGTTCTCATCGATATCTGATTTCCTTTTTTATCTTTAAAGCCGCACGAACAAACGGAGCATCTGAAGGGATAAGGTCTTCGGTGCCGAAGGATATGAACTCGACACATTGTTTGCCAGACAATGGATGTACTAAATCCGCCCTCTTAAGGGTTGTTCAAGGTGACAACCGAAATAGATTGAAAACATTTGCATTGATTAGGGTAACTACCCTCATTCCAACTAGAATTGTAGGTTAGTTGTAGTGCAATATTTATCTGTATAAGGACTGAGCATAGACATACAAGAAGTATTATACTTGTACAGTACAGTAAAAGTATTGTAATTTTTTTAAACATGGAATAGACTTATTTATACTGTTGGGTGGAGGTTTTGCAGTAATGTTATTTTGTATCCTATGTGAAAGGAACAACAAGGCTTAAACTAGACTATTTTTAAATTCATATTCATACATTGTGAACTTTGAAACCAATACGTAGAAGTGACGTAAATTCGACGATAATTAAAGCATTTTGATACAGAAGGAACTTGAAAACATTGACCACTTACGGCAACAGCTATGATCAGATTGGTTTCGACAAATCTGTGAATGATTTAGCAGCAATTGTCTAACAATTTGATTATTGGTCCCCCGGACTAGACTACCTAAGTCGAAATCCTTCTACTACTTCTAATTTTCAAAGTTTAAAAAAAAAAGAGGTTTTTAAAAATGATGCCAAAGCGTGGCGTTTGCCAATCTTCATTAACTAGCGTGGTCGATAATAGCCTATATCCCTCAAATTGTGAAAAGAGATCCCAACCTATGTGGTATATGTTGTGGTGAGATTTATACATGAAAACAAGTACTTAAAGAACTTATTTATCCTACCAATATTTTACTACAAGTATTGATTATTTCAAATGTTAAAGTTTGCAGACAAAAGCCGGATAATATATTCTATAAAGCGCTTGGGCGACAAGGCGCATCAATTAACATTGTATGCGTCGCATTAAACCATCCCAGTATAAAGCTTGGATAATATTCCGTGAGTGGAGGATAAAATTAGAAATATGCAAGCAGCTAACCACGTTTATCGCTTCATTATATTCTACAGAATACATCGGCGAAGCTTGAAAGGTCATAGCATAACTTGTACTTATGCTTTCCTAGTACTATCTTGCTTCGCGAGGTAATATTAAATCTAGCAGTTTATATCAAATTTAACCCACCTCGACTAAATTCCTACCTAACATTCGAATATTATGTTCAGCGCTAAATCAGTAAAAAAATACATTAAGTATTACGTCCATTAAAAATTTTGTACAGAAGGATAGAAGTTGTAGTAATGGAAAGACATACCATGTAGGTTTTTGTAATACGATTATTTTGAATTGCTTTATTGATACCGCTGAATGGATTTTTCAATTGAATTTTCTAATGCTTTCTATATTAAACAAACAACACTTCAAATTGACTATTTTGACATAAATGGATTATGTGAAAAAAAACAGAAGTTACAAAATTTAAATATTTGGAAATTAATAACTTCAAGACGCAATACGGTAACTTTATGTTTTATTATAAATTATTAATAATTTATGTCGTTGTCAACAAAGGAAAGTAATTGTGTATACAATTCACCCATAAACAGAAAACTCGTTCAAAAACTCTTAGACTTAAATGTAATGCGACAAAATATTGTAATATTTTTATTGGGGTAAATTATTCATACTAAGCAAAAAATGGTACTTAGGGAGCCTACTACATGTAAGCATTAAAGAAACAAAGAAAGGGTACATACGTTCCTGCTGAACTTTTAACAGTTTTTAAATATTCAGTTTGAATATTCTCTCACGCTGCGTCATTTAGCTATCATAAATCATCCATCCACGGCAGATGTGTTTCAATTTATTATTTTTAACTTGTAAATAATTCTACAAAACAAATTCTACAAAATAATTCTACAAAACAAATTCTACAAAATAATTCTACAAAACGAATTCCATGAACTGAAAGCATTGTATAAAGTATAATTGAAATTAAACCAATATTGGATTTACATTAGTTTTTTTACTAAATCAAATTTTTATGCATGGTAGCATATGATTGCTGGCAGTAAACCTACTTCTCTTTTTCTTGAGGTCTCTTCATCTAATTTTTTTTTTCTTACCTTTTTTGCAGATTGTCCTCTACTTTCGTACCTACTATATATCCAATTTTCATCGGCCGTTAAGATGTTAAGCACAACTTTTCCGCCGTCTCTGTTGTATTTTTAAAGCATTTCGCGAACCAAACAACGTTTTTGATCTTCCTTGATCCTTCTAAAGCGACGCTTCCTGACTCCTAAATATTCGCATAAGACTGCACCTGGCTCATACTAATGCATAAACTTGTTTGAATATATATGTAGTTCTTTTATTAACTTCTATCATTAGCCGCAGAGCACTCATGTGAAGTGGTCGCTGTTGAAGCACGTCCTTGTGCAAATTATAAATGAGATTGCTTTGACCACGCTTAAACTCGTTAAATCAGGTAGCATGTGAGACTGACTAAGCTGAAATGTCAATGGAAATAGATAACTTTCCTGTTGAATAACACTGAAAGGAAAATAATTATAAATTGTGAAGTAAAAATGTTCTTTACTTAACGCAAGCCACACACTTTTTAATATTATAAATTCAATGTTCATCAAGGTAGTCTTCTAAAAAAAAGATATATTTAAAATTTAAATGAATTTTTCATTATTGACTTTTATTGGGCAATTCTATAAACTTTTAGTGTGGCTCAGCGTAAACTCTCAAACATATCCATCAAAATGTATTTAATTTTTTACGTCGAATGGAATAAAGTGAAGTTGTTTCATTATGAAGCGCACATGGGGAGGTATGCTGTTAATTTCGTGATGTCATTGGCAAATCTCCTAATTAGCTCCTTTTATTAAATTGTTTCAATTAGAGTAGGAACCGGCAGACGCTCCAATTGATATAAATGAGCATTACATATTTCAAGATAAAATGATTTTTTGGGCTTGAAAATCATACGGGAGTCACACTGTTTTTTTTATTTCATTTTATTTTTTTTGTTAACTATTGACCCTATTTTAAAAGAGTACCGGGAGTTTTTTTCCTCCGGCTTTTTTCTTCCGGCCT
>DWJN01007017.1:0-10264 GCA_018248895.1 Carystus phorcus | reverse complement strand
CCCCTGATAGTTATTTTGGAAATATATTTAATGTACAGAATTGACCTCTCTACAGATTTATTATAAGTATAGATAAAAATAGGTGGTAAAAGATATTTCATACCACTAAGTGAGTGGCTGTCACTATCCTGATTTATTTTTATAATTTTTGTTTTATTTGTTGCCAAAAAATACTTATAACCATATGACAATTTAGTCATCGTTAGCAATTCAAACCATGAAATTATTTGTGATGTGGAATAACAGATGGCGCTACCTCATTTTTTATTTGTTAAAGTACGTTATTAATATATTGCACAATAAAGTCGTCTGGATACGGCTAGTTTATTTGTATAACGCTAAAAAGGCAGACAATACCAAAAATATATCAGTCACGAGCTTTCGTATCAAGAAAATCACGTCAAAAGGTCCGATAGATTTCGCGCTAAGACAAAAACAGAACAGATAAAAAATAGGGACCACAAAAAAAAGACCCTATAACATAACTTAAGTACTTTTTTTATTCACAAACCACACTTACAACGTATACTTTATAATATAGATTACAAAACGGTAATTTCTCAACCAACTAGTGATGTTATTTGCTCCAAAGTCGCATCCGTAACCTGGTGTAGCGGCAGGAATTGAACACTTAAATCTAAATTATTGTGGAAACACGTCTAGATAAATGTTAAGTGCCAGTACTTAGATCTTCCCGCGAATGTGGCTAATGGATGATAAAAATGTATAAAAAAATAACTAAGTGCTTTATAATTTAGTATTAAAATAACTCCATGTCGTAACGAAACTTAAGTACTGTTTAATATTAGCTTGTTACTAAATGCAATATTGATGTTAATGCCGTCATGTTTAATTTCGATATGCATACAATATGTATCTATTATTGTAAAATTATCAGTATTATATTGCGTTTATTATGTTTTCTTCATTACTGCCCGTAAAACGAGTTCGTTTGTAAATATTCATGGGAAAGGTTTTAAATTAAAAAATATAGATATGTTTAGTTCCATTGTACTTAAACTTATGTTTAATGCGTTATTTCTTTATTAATGATCACGATATTCTATATGTAAATGTAATATTACAATTTATTTTCTACTAATCAACGATAAAAATATTGCTGTGCCTATCATAAAATAAACTTAAAGATATAAAGTCTAAGGATTCTAATTTTAAATTTTCCGCTGTTCGCGACACCAAATTACAAGTAATAGCTGAGTCACGTAACAAACGGCTAGTGGCTTTTATTTGCTAAGTGTTATTCCTAAGTGGCTAAAAGAAATTAATAAGCACAATAATAAAACGCGTTTATTAAGTCACGCTTTTATTAAGTCTTTCAACGTACCGATCGACTCCCAGACCTTTGATTGATTAGGGAATACCTATGTACGTAAGTGGTATATGTTCTAATATTTTTATTCTTAAGAAAAATCTAAAGAAAAAAAAAAACTAATTTCCCGCGCGAATGACGCTAATTTTAATTTCAAGTACTTTAATTGCTATAATTGCGATGGCTTTTTATTAATATGCATTTTATTCACTGAACCATATTAATTAAAAGTGCAATTATAGCAATTAAAGTACCTAGTATTAGCGTCATTCGCGCGGGAAATTTGTTTTTTTTCTTTAGAAATGACAAAGATTCAACACCAAGAAATCCTGTTAAAAACGGGTAATATTCATTACTTTCGTCTCATCGTAAATAAAATAGACGTATGGTATTTTAATTCAGTCGACACTTCAAACCCTCGCATAAGTTGCCAATAAATTTCAAAGGCCGTTACAGTGCTGTAAAGGAGGGCAGAACACCTAATTGGAAGTTAGTCACTCGGAAAATTATTCAGTTATTGTTATTTTTGACCGAGTCCACTAAACGAGGACGATGGTTCGTTGGGATACTGTATTATCAAAATAAAATTTAATGATAACAACCGTATTTAATAATGTTTTCGGTTCGAAATTGGTTTTTACAAACACTTTTCGAAAGTACCATACTTTAATACTTTGATGTTACTGAAATCTTATCTTAAATATTTTATGATTCTCTAACTATCTCATAATCAAAAGCTTGTATGATACTTATGCCTATTTAAATTCATACAGGACACCTTACCTCCTTGCTTTATTTTTTAATCGCAGTGCCGAGTGGTTTATGCGTCCGTTTCATTATCTGTGAGAAAATTCCTTTGAGTATGAATTAAAATGAGCGACCATATATTATTCAATGCAGTTCTTACAAATATCGCATCGTGTTGCTATTTTATGCATGTAAAGGCATTATGATTCTTGTAAACATGTAAACAATGTTGGTCTCCCTAGAAATCGCTTATAAGTTTATGCGTGACGGACTTTTCTTTGTAGGTATATTATGTAGTGTACAAAGTTTAGATAATAATATCATTTTATTTTTTAATATACATGAAACGCAGTAACTACTTTTTGTTCGCCAATATTTACGTATTTGGACGTGACTTTCACCGTATCCAATTCGGCTATATTTTTTATATCTCTTACATTTCACTGGATGGATGGAGTTGGTGCTTTTCGATCTGACGAGTACTTTTTGAATTATCTCTAATAACGCGTAGATATTTACTACGGAAATCGGAATATTTATTTCGGCATATTTATTTGAAGTTGTTTTTTTCACAAAGCCATTATTATCAGCGACGAACTAAAATTATTCTACATTTAAAAATATATGAAGTTACATCTTAATATATATGAAGTACCTACGCGTCAGGGTGTTTGTCCGCTATGGACTCCTAAACTACTTGACCGACTTTAACCAAATTTTGGACACCGTGTCCAGTTATATCCAGCGTAAAAGATAGGATAGCTTACATCTCAATTTATAGTCGCGATATTATTTTATTGCAAATTATTTGTTTAATATCTCACAGACAATTAGTTCCATAACATTGTAACAGATGGCAGTGTAAGATAATTAATTGACAAAATTAAGTAATTGCAAATTATTTAATTTTGTTTATTAACTTACAAAGAATTAGTTCCATAACATCCTAACAGATGGCGGTGTAAGGTAATTAATTCGCAAATTGAGTACGTAACCCTTAATCACAGCAACGCGTGGCCGGGTCTGTTACTCTGTTAGGTTATGTTGGGTAGAAAAACGTCGGCTGGGTCAACTTGTATACTATAAATATGTTTCTATGTAATAAAACAAAAGAATAAAAGTATCTAACAGGCTTTTATAAATTTAATACTTTATCATTGCTTCGAAGGTATTAATACTGTGAATAAAAGTATCTTTAACTTCTAAAACAGCTACAAAAACCAATGAAAACATACTTTACTTATCAATACAAGTTATACAACTACTAACTTTTATTTATATACTCTCTATAACCATTTCCCGATATTATGAAACTAATATACATAATAACTAAATAACTGCAGAGGATAATTAAAAGTTTATTATCTTGTTTCTGAATACGATAAGTGTTAATAAGAATCTGATATTATATTTCCATTTCTATATATTTACATTTAGTCAATAATTTTATTGAAGGCCTTGGTGCAAAACTGAAGAATCTAAGGCAGCATACAAACGTCAAATTGATGTCCATGTGACAATTGTGCTGACATATGTTTTTGACGTTTTGCGTCATTTATTTATTGACAGTGTCACAATTATATCTAATTCCTTACAATTTTATTGGTTTGGATTTGGTTAGCAAATCAAACAAGAATTTTATAGATCAACAATTCGACTGATTACTAAGGTACAATTTATTCAATATTCCAGTTTAACCACTAATTGCGCAAGTTATCTTAAATTGTTAAAATACTGCAATTTGTGTATTAGCTCTTTGTTTAACAGTCGTGTTCGTGAATCATCATAATCTGAATTAACAGGTATCTCTATTTACGCTGTTACTTTTATAAAAACACACTGAAAACTACAATATTCTGATGGATTTGAGGGTTATAAATATATTTAATAGTTTTCCTAATAGGCAGATTTTTTTTAATTTAAATTGGAAGTATGAATATTTTCATAATTATATCTTATGGGCTTCTGTGATGTGTATGTTATTAATATATCTTTGATTTGTTATATTTTTTATAATATGCGTATGGTAGAAGAGGTCTTTGTTTTAATAAATTTGTTTACAACTAAATTTAAATGAATAAATGCTTGAAATATCAACAATCAACTTTAGATACCTTTTGATTAAAATTTTAAATAATTGAATAAATCTTTGTTAATGTCAATCAAATAAATGCTCTAGATTGTGCTTCAAAATTACCTAATAATAAAGCTATCACTGAATCATCTCCACAAATATATGAATACCTTATTTGCTTGTTTATTACCTAACAATATTGCGCAATTAAAAGAAACAAGTAAGTTCCTGACAGAGCAAATTAACTTGATTTTTGAATTAATATAAGTTAATGCTTGACGTCAACCCTATATCATATTATATATTATTATTATTATTATTAGTTTACTCATCTAGTTTAACGCAGGACTGTTTGCCTAGGCTCGATAAGGTCTATATCTAGACATTTCTAGATCATACATAGATCAGCTTCTAGAAGCTGATACAAATAACTCTTTTTTTTATATATTGTTCCTGCAGTCTAAGAGTTCCCAGATTAATATGAGAGCCACTTTCATATTACTTTGCAATATTTCACTAATGTCTTTAGTGTTGTTAATTTCAATGACCATTTATTATCGTGACTCATCTGCTTGCTTGTTGATTGTTTGTCTGTGATTGTGTCATACTTTTTATTATATAATTTAATTTTAAAATTTAAATTTTTAATTTAAATTTAATTTAATTACAGTTTATTATATAATTTAAATTTAAACTATAGGTTCAAATTATTGCAAAAATGTTAAACTGTCAATTATGAAATAAATCTGGTTACTGATGAGTCATCTGTCAATGTAATTTAATATAAAATACATATCCATTAGAAATTTTAATTACCAGTATGATTAATTGAATATACATTTTATCATTACTGTAGCCATTATTAATAAAATGCAGATCATTGTGAAGTAAAATATATTTTTCCTGCTTGCTACATATTGTTGTGGGTTGTTTACTATGTTTAAAGAATATTTAATTATACACCAGATGTAATTATTTTATGTGTGTTGCTAATTATAATCAACTAGCTGTACCAGTGAATGTTCAAAAAACACATTTAAAGAAAAGTCAGCATATCACAATTGTTTTCATTCTGGCTATTGAAGTGCTATTGGATATATACATGGGTAGATATAGTTCAAACCAGCAAATAATTAACATTTTCAATTGTAACTCATCTACCATGTTTCCAATCAATATAATTATTGTACCAAAACCTTCAGAGAATTCTGAACTTATGAACAAAGTTGGTAAGGACATCAGTACTCTATCTTCTCCCATTTCAGAGCCCATGAAGGACAAATAAACAAACAAGCAAGCAAATATTCATTTTTATATAGATTCTAGTGATTCTAATGACATATCATTACATCTTACAGTGTCATGTCCGAGCGAGACCCAATGAACGGATCATCGAGCCGTGTGTACGGGGCAACGGCTGCTGTACCCACTGTTGGCTTTGCAGACTTCAGCCCCACCGAACTATACAACCTGAGTGAGAGCATCGCTGACAATGTAAACACCATCAACAGTGGACTCCGAGCTTTGGAGAAGATGATGAAACAAATCGGGGGGCCCACTGACAGTGTGCAGTTTAGAGATAAAATGTAAGTAATAATTGTTCTTTATAGACAATTTTATGGTATACACGGTAAAATAGATGCAATATAATGTGAATGTTTAGATGATAATTGATTGATTGATTTATTTATAAATTCAGATTACAAAGATCCATATTTAAAAGGAAGTTTAGTAGTTAATTTAAGTAATTTAAAATAATAAAACTTGTTATTTGCCCTAAAGCAGTGGCAAACCTACTATCGAACTGCACTATGGTCGAAATTTAAAATCAGAAGAAAAAGAAAATATTTGGAATAAAATGACAGTTCAATGGTGCTTCATGGCACAGCGCAATAGTCTACTTATTTTCCCAAAATTAAGTAATCGTCTTCGAAAGAGTAGGTAGCAGGTGGCCACACCAGAGTTAATTCGTAAGAGTTATGATGTCCATATATAACAGGAAGCTAGGTATTAGAATCCAATAACAGAAAATTGTCCATATAACAAGAAGCTTTGAATCCAATAACAGATAATTAAAAGAAAGTAAACAAAAGATCAGTCATAATTTCCTGCTCATGTCAAGATTAACAGATAGTGTATCTGATAAATGCTTTGTGTCATGATCTTTTGATAAACAATAAATAAAATCATATCATAAAAAACAAACATTACTTTCACAATTGCTAATGTGCATTATTTTAAGGCCGTTAGCCTCAGACAGATGCTTTTACAAAGTAAGTTTTGTTACTTACTAACATGTCATTAGAGAACTTATCGGTGCATGGGTCCTTCCAGATTACATTCTGTTTTATGAATGAATACACTTTTTTTCTGAAATAGTAAATATTTTTGTTCTCAGACCTAAATATACTTCATTTTTTGTGAAAGAATTTATTAGCCCTATCTTATTTTAAAACATGTTCAGTTTAAAACGCTGAAACTTAGGTATTACCTAAAGTAATTTTTGACTTGTCTAGTTTAAATATATGAGTTATAGAAATTCGTAAATATATTATTATACAAGTATGAATCACACATTTTAGGCACTTGCAAAAAATAGTTATATGGCACTTGTGTCATTATTTGTTAAATTATAATACGATTAAATAAAAAAAAAATTGCGACTAATGATGACCGTTTTAATAACTTAAATAAAATTCTAAACGTTTATCAAAATTGATAAATCGTCACCAAAACAGATGTCGCCGGAAGCAGCTCGCGAGGGCTTTCTCCATTTTTCGGCAATAAAACCATACCAACCTAACCACACCGTTAATTTAGTGCACAATCAACATTATTTGGTGACCATTTATCCATTTTGGGAAGCAAAAAAATAATTGTTCAAAGCGTACAATTATTCTAACGTTTGTTTATTTATTTTGCATCATAAATACTTTAGGAACTTTTTTATAAAGTCGGCTTAAATTTTTTGTAGGGTCTTAAAAATATTTCTGGTGACCGTTAAAATTAACCTTTTAATACTACCGTTTTGATCTACCTTTGTTATTTATTTTGCATCATTATTATATACTTTAGGACCTTTTTTATAAAATCAACTTATATTTTATGTAGGGTCTTAAAAATATTTCTGGTGACCGTTAAAATTAACCTTCTAATACTACCGTTTTGATCAACGTTTGTTATTTATTTTTCATCAATATATACTTTAGGACCTTTTTAAAAAGCCAACTTATATTTTTTGTAGTGTCTTAAAAATATTTCTGGTGACAGTTAAAATTAACCTTTTAATACTACCGTTTTAATACTTATTTTTTTGGTTACAGACACGACACACAACAGAATGTTAATAGTTCAGTATCGGCGACTGCTCGAGACATCCAAAGGCTCGGTGTGGTGGTACGACGCGGAGACAAACCACAGAAGTTGCAGGTCGAACGACTAACTCAGGCGTTTAGAGACGCACTAGCTAATTACTCCTCTGTTCAAAAGGTTTGTCTTAGTTAAATTGTTTATTTTGTCATTTATTTCAATATTCTATCATGCTACATACATAAGGTCTTATAATTTATAAACAAGTCTGGGCATAAACCCTGCTGGTGTTGCAATCTATTAAATTAAGTTATTAGTTAAATTATAAACAAAAACTACAATTCATACAATTTAGATTAACTTTCTGTGTCAAATTGTCAAAAGTATATAATCAATATATGTCACTCACTAATTATTAAATAAACAAACAAAATTAAATTAAATTATTTATTATTTATTTTGTCTTATAGTCTCACATTCCAAGTAAGAACGACCTTCACAAATTTTATAACCAGATGAAAATAATATTTTAACAAATAAAATATGTTTGCAAACTTGTACCAATAGGGTTGCCATAAAAAAATCTTCATTCATAAAAAAATATAATCAATTAAAATTAGGATTTTTTTCAAATTTGACTGACTTATTTGCCAAACCACTCTTTCTAATTGAAAGGATACAATATCTGCTATATTTAGTTCAGCGATAACTTGCCTTTTCTTGTTCACTTTTCCTGGTATCCGGAGATAAACAGGTAAATTTGTTATTAGCACGTAATTGCGCTCATCTGCTTACCACGTTGGATATCTAATATATAAAATTTCCATGTCACAATGTTAGTTACTACTCCTCCGAAACGGCTTGACTGATTTTTACCAAATTTTATACGCGTATCCAGTAGGTCTGAGAATCGGCTACTATCTATTTTCCATACCCCTAAGTGATAAGTGGTGGTCAACCTTAAATTTTTTTATTTTTATAATTTTTTGACGAAATTTGTTGTTTTTATTTTTCTATAATGTGGCTTTAAAAAATACATACAAACCTAAATTTTCACCCTTCTATCAACAACCCCTATTTTTTTATAGCCATTTTTGTCTACAAGATAATTTATATGGCAAAACAACGTTTGCCACTAGTATATATGTATTTGGTACTTGAATTTCAGAAAGTGTCAGAGAAAATGGCGGCTCACATGCCGGGGCGGGGCCGGGTGAGGAACGACCCGGAGGCGCTGGAGCGACAGGCCGTGGCTGATGATGAAGAGGCGGCGCTCTTGGACAACCAGCAGGCACAGGTGATGAAAATGTCTAACACCAACTTATTATGGTGATATTAATTAAATTTACAATTGTACCGCCTTTCGAAGGGTCCTGTTCGATTCCCAGCGAAGCGGAAATTTGAATGATGGGTTTAAATTTCTGTTCTGGGTGTGTGTGTCTTTCTGTGTTGTTCACGGCACCCACGACACGGGGTATCCTAGTGTGCGGCGGGCTATGAATCTGTTATTTATTATTATTGTTAACGCTACACGCTCATACAGTTTTCTAATAGGTTGATAGGAGATTAACGAATAACTGTCAAATCATATATTCAAACTAGCTAAACCCATCAAACGTTTTTTTGGCATATAAATTATTATTTTAGAACTATTATGATAATCATAGGAATAGTTATAGTGGGTTAGCCGAAAGGAAAGCTCTAAATTTTGGCGTTTTCGCAGTATTATTTATTGCTACTCCTCTCCTATTCATCTTTGCGTGATGTTATATAGCCTAGCCCTCTCCATAAATGGATTATCTGACAATAAAATATTTTTTCAAATAGGTTCAGTAGTTCCTGAGATTAGCGCGTTCAAACAAACAAACTCTTCAGCTTTATATTATTAGTATAGATTTCTACTTCACTGGGAATCCACCCTTCGAACGGCAGTCCTACATATTATCTACTATGCCACGCTTTACATACACTGATCGCAACATTAAATTAGTTTTTTTATTTGTTTCAGGCCCGTCTTGTACAATTCGAGACGAGCATGTTGCTTGAACGAGAGGCCTACATGAACAAGATAGAAGCAGAAGTGTTAGACGTGAACCAAATAATGCAGGAATTGGCCGAAATGGTCAATGTACAGTCCCAGGTTGTCGGTGAGTTGAATCATCATCAGCATCTGATACATTGACAATAGAAATTACTTCTCACAGTATTAAGGTATGAGGTATACATACAATCACGCCTTTTGCACTTGGGATAGGTAGTTCCTTGAATTTGCTATGAAATATGAAGGGTAGTAATTAAATGAGTGACTGTAAATAAGAGTTTTAAGTGACAAAAATATTTAATTTACGTTTTAGTATTACTAAGTGAACGACTGATTGCGAATGACGAGACATCAACAGAACAGCAACTTACAAACATTAATTTGTATTACTTAAAATACAAAACCTAACCTAACCTAACCTACTCTCTTTGTTTCCAGTCGCTCACTTAGTAATGTAGTCGCACGGTTAGTTAATTTGTCGCTTACTCAAATTCATCCCGCCCAAGTTATTGAAACAGTATGTCATCATCAGTCGCTAAGTTTTTTTCTATACGATCGTTTTATAATTCCTCAATCGGGAGAGGGCCGATCCTAATCGGAGACGGCGACGATGGGTCACTCAGTGACTAATGACCGTAATTAAAGCTACGGAAAGAGTAGCCGCAAAAGGGACCCAGAGGGCACGCAGGGGAGGCATCGGTGCGTTCACATGAGATCCCGGAGCCTCCCCAAGTTGTGCACTGGTTTGGAGTTACCAGGGGGA
>DWJN01007016.1:0-10264 GCA_018248895.1 Carystus phorcus | reverse complement strand
AGGGCCTGGTGACCTGTAACACAGGTTTTTTTCTAGCCCATATCAGGCACCAGACTCTCACAAATAAAGATCCGTTGGATATTGGTCATAAAAAAATTTACCGTCTTCTTTAAGCTGCCAATACAAAAGTGCGAGAGGAGTTTTGCGTAGTCTTCTGAAGAAACCCCTATTATGCTCCGAGTAAACCTCAAAGGAAGTTCGTTTCAGTTTACGATCTAGGTATAAGCGAACTCTAGAGCATCTTTTAGGCCTACTATGAAAATAGCTAACAAATGACCCTGGATTACAAGTGTTTTGTCCTATAGTCCCATAAGAACAATTACTGGGTAACAACGAGTTGGTAATACATACCTGAACGTACGCGCAAGCAGAATACAATGGGCCGCATTTAAAAAGACAATATTCAAAAGCGTTGTCTCAACAATATCTGTCAGACTACTGCTACGGTAGTTCACAATCTCGTTCAGCCGTAAGTGAGTGACATCCACAACGCGACGCGTGACCATGCATTCCGCCATTCATTACCCTTTGTAACACAGAAAGACAGTACAACAATTAGGTACTGTCGTTGCTAGGGTTCCTTATATTCATCGGTAACATAGAATACTCGTAGAAACACGTGTCTGTCTATTTCTCCTTCTGTCATAGGCGATCGTCTCCAATCTTCTATAAGGAAAATGTTTACGGTAAGGTGAATTTGATGATAGTATATGTGTCATTCAATGAGTAAAATGTTTACGGAAAGACTAATATGACGATTGTTTAAGTCAATTAATGTTTTTTATTATACAAGTTATCACAATAAACCTAATATTAAAAACAATCTTATATTTAGTGAAGATGAACGAATGTCTTTCTGAGGAAAACAATTTTTTTTTTTATATTTTATTTTAAAATGGACCCATACTTTAGAAAGTATTCAAGCAGATAAAAATATCTTACCAAGAGATGGTATCAAAACTAGAGAATAGATGACTAGAGCAAGAAAACAAAAGTAAAATATTACGCATAGTTTATACGGATGGAAAAATCTATATGAAAAATTTCACTTCTTAAATGACAGAGATATTCACATAAACATTAACAGTACGGAAACCCAATACTTCAATCCATTTCAGACTTGGCCTGTTATTCGAACTGTCGTCGAGATGAGCGTCGTTAAAAAATTTTAAGTAGCTAGAGCAATTAGCATTACCTATTATCTTAATGGCGAGTAATTTAAAGGTTGTTTTAAAGCTTGTGTCGGCCTCAAATACATTGTTTCACTTTACGCACTACAAGAGATAAATTGAAGTTGTGCGAGTAACAAAAAGTACTTAGCGTTGCAAGAATTGTAACAATGTTGCATTGTTTTCATAAATTATAATCGGTGCTGTGTAACACCTTTATGTAGAAGTGAAGCAAGTTACTCGTAGCTTCGAAGTTTAGGGTAATGCCAAAGCTTACCTTTGAGAAGGAGAAAGCCACTGTTTAGGTTCGAACGAGAACTATGGAACAGTTTAGCGGAGATCTAGTAATTACTCTAATTGTACTCTCACGCAGTGCTACCATAAGTCATATTATCATCACAATTTAACTATCCAACCTGCCTTTAGTTTTAAACACATAGAACCGATGCCATTCTAATTACAAATCCGTAAATCCAAAGGCACTTTCAAACCAAGCAATTAAGCTTCCATATTTCATAGAGGACAACTTGCCCTTTGCACTTAGCCCTATAGGCTATAGAAAATCCGTGTTATATTCAAGAACCTTACCATTTTTAAGTGACAATATGAGCAGCATTGCTTACCTTACTTCTAACTCAGATATCGATTAATCACGTTGCATGTTTAAAAACTTACAGTTTAAGCAAACAAGTGGTTAATTCTTTAGCATCTGCTATCTCCCAATTCCCTGTTGGAATTATGTTCGTTTACCCAATAAAAGCGTTGATTCAACGCAAACGTATTCCCCATAACAAAGACAGCTGTCAGTCAACGTTAGGGCCCACAATGGAGATGTGCCCTGGATTGTTTTGGTACAATGGGGTTTGCAGTTTGCAGATATAAGGTGATGGGTGATTGCGAACTGTACCGTCAACATAACAGGTATGTAGTGCCTTGTCTTGTGTTTGTTTGTTTTTGACTAGTTTAAATAAATACTTGAGTTATTAAAGGAAACAATTTGTAGTAGGTAAGTACTTTTTCTGCTTCTAATTGAGTGTTAAACGAAAATACTTTATATTTTGATTGCGTTAAACTTTAAGTAGTATAGATTTTTTTGGATAAAAATTACTTGGATTATGAATGTGAAGTAAAATCTCGCATACATTTAATGGGTTATGTACAAGATATTGAAGAAATACAAATACAAAAAATGATTACACATCATCATTCTTTATAGCCTATATATCTTTCAGGCTATATGGCTCGTCATCATTGATTAAGGCAGCCAAGAATTAAAATAATTGTAACAGCAAAAAGTATATTTCTGTAGGACTTTCATCTGCGTAGAATTACAGCTATATCTTTAAGTGATTTCCTAACATTATTTATTTATTATTTGACATTGTTAAAATTAATACATGTTTTGAAGTTCAGACATTTCTGCGAACCGTACAGCGAGCTCGAGAGGATTAGCGGATCGCTATGAATATAAAATTAAAGCCAGTAGACACTAACGCAGACCGACAGCACCGATTGTTGGTAACGTATTAACGGGCCACAGACTAAACAAAACATAGATACATCATAAAAAGTGTAGAACAAAGAAGGAACAAACGGTTAATCATTTTTCGAACCGACAAATGAGAGACGACCACTTTATTAAGCAGATACTGAGACATCACTTCTTGAATAAAACATCACAAAATTCCGTCGTTTTATATTGTTTAATATAATTAAAAATACATACTATTTGGTTGGTATAATATTTTGATAATATAATTGGTTAATAAAGTTAATATAATTAAAAATAAAAAAAAGTCTCAATGTTACTTAAAGTTAGGTCTTAGAAATTAAATAACATTACGACCTAATGATTTCCCATTTATTTGTTTATCGATTATTTTAATGACTAGTATTAATAAAAAAGTTTATAAGGATTCAAACATAATTAAAGCCAGCATTGTTTTTAATAATATAACCTCTATTTTGCATGTTCTCTACGTTAATTCAAAGAACGCGAATGAATTAAAATTGTTTTTCTGTATAGTTTGAAACAATTGAACGCTAGTGTACTAACATTACCATTTAAACAATATCTGGTGTAAGTTGACCCCGTGAAAACGGTATTTTGGAGCAATTCTGTTCTAGTTTAAAAAGAACGAGGTGTCTACTTATGATGGGGGGCCACCCTAGCGGACGATCGGTTTTGATGAGTCGAATTGCAACGAATATCTATTTGTAAACATTGTTCGTAGTGTTGTTAGGGGTGAGTGAAATCTGCGTTGTTTCCAGTCAATCGACTTGTAATTTTGGTACTTATCAAAAGGATTACGCTATTTTATTAGCTGAACTTTATACCTTAACATGTTGTAAATAAGGTGCTCTATTCTATACCGGTTTTTATCATATTATTTATATATCTTTTACTGTATAGGGAAACGATAGATTGTTGTCAAGCATTCACTGATAATTTATAAAAAAAAACTAATTCTTCATTAGTTTTTCGATTCCGGTATTAGGTACGTCACATTTCTTACCTATATTAATTGCTACGGACAATGATCAAACTTTAGATGCGGGAATTTGATAGCAGTTTATTATGACTGTATATGTACATATAAAATTATAAATAATTTGTTAATTTTATGTTACTGCAATGTAAAAGGCGGTAATGAACATCATTTAATTTAATTCATTTATTTATTCAAAGTTGATTTTACAAATAGTGAATCTTAGAAAAAGTCAGAAACTCCTAAGGAGACTTCCCATTCACAGTTATAGGCAGCAATTCGATACTACTATTATTTATAGCAATATATCAAACTCAAGTCCAAGCATTTCTACCTATATAATAATAATCTAATTTGTAGTAACCTTTCGATATGAGAATACTTTTTTAGAGGTAGATTACTCCGTTTCTGTAAGTGAAAGATACGCCATAATATAAATCATTAAAATTAAAATGGTAGCATTTAAACTAACAAAGCTAACATGCACCTCATTCAATCGGTAGCCACAATGATCTCAATAACTCCATCGACAGCCACCATCCACCGTCCACCGTCCACCACCCACCGGTCCTCCCCGTGCGTGTTTCGCGCCAATATTTTCCCGCTAAATATTCAAATGGCCGCCGGCGCTCACGTGATATTCGCGTAAATTCACCCGCCGTTTATATCTACAAGACGTATCGTTCGCCCGCTGAGCTACGTGAATTAAGATCAAGACGCATAAGTTTTGGAAGCTGCAGCCGTTCCTGGATGATGACATTATTTTATTACTCTGAACTGGTTCTTTTTCTTATTTCTACTTACTCGTATTATGTTATAATGAAAAGCCGTTTTGAACTCAACTTTGTTTACTAGTTGCAACCTCTTTTTGCTATGAACCTTTGTTACAAGTAAAATTTACCGCTAATAAATGACTAAAATTAGTTTTAACTATAACAAACTTGATTTAATGAAATAGCTCAATTAAAACTGTTTCCACACAGGTCAAAGTTCATTCAATCAGTTGTCTGTCTGTGTACACTGACCTCGAACAAGTTAGTTTTCTTATAGAGATCATTAGACATATATAAAAAGAGAGATGAAAGTTGATGAAGCGAGAGAAGTATGTCAGAATCGTAGCAAATGGAAGGAAGTGGTCTGCCTACCCCAAAGGGAAAAAGGCGTGATTGTATATATGTACGTATCATTAGACAACACTCGTTGTGGTTTATCGAAACCTTTCAAAGAGACTAAAATGTTTTTCATACAAATTCCATTATCAATCGCCCCGAGTCGCTTGTGTTATTTCGTATTGAAACTCATTTCTTGAGAGAAACTATTTCCTATAAGCAGACTGTCACATGAAAGTAAACAAATACTGCAGCGATGGTAATCACAAAAACCTACGAAACACGCAATATTGTATTATTTTATTGTAAAAGCGATCTATTCCATTGAATTCTCGGAAACACAAAACCGCTTTTAGGTTAGTGCTTCATTATCTTGATTAATTACGCATTTATTAAAACTTTTACCATAGCTGTTGTTTGTCTTTACAGTGTAGAGCTTATGTCTTTCCCATTAAAGCTGATTCTCTCTTGTTCGAGCGATAGGTCGTTTCAAAGCGGATCGCAAAACTCATAAAAGCACGAACTTAGTATTTTTCGTTGGATTTATACTGACAACACACGGATTGCATTTTTGTTCGTCCATTGTTATCGAACAAGTGTATTTTAGTGTAGTTCTGGTCGGTAATTGGAGAACGGATAGTTTTTTGTTCCTTATACAAATTTAAAAACTTTTATACGTGAAAATATGAGTTTTTCGTTAGTCACATTTATTCCTGTAACACGGTTCGTGTTTTGAGGCACTGATGATGACTGCATTATTTTAACGACATTATACACAAACGAATATAAATTAATATAATATGTAAAATTAAATGTTTATGACATTGCGACGCCCTAGCAGGGTTTCATGCCCAGACTGTAAATAATTTTAAGACCTTTATGTAACGAAGCATGATTCAATAAATATTACTTACTTACTTTTATAATAACCCTTTATTGGTTCACAGGCTTACTTACTTACTTACTTTTATAATATCCCTTTATTGCTTCACAGGCTTACTTACTTACTTACTTTTATAATACCACTTTATTGCTTCACAGACTTACTTACTTGCTTTTATAATACCCCTTTATTGCTTCACAGGGCTATCGCGTGGCGTCGACGCTTTTGTCCCACGCGGCGGAACGTCACGGCACGGTGCCGCGCGCGCTGGCCGTGCCGTGCCCGTGCTGCCCGCACGTGTCGGCGCGGCGCAAGGCGCACAAGCGCCATCTAGCGACGCACGAGGGGAGACGCCATCGAATCTTCTGCGTCTACTGTCTGCCGCCGTGTGAGTATAATTTATCCAAAATGGTCCCTTTAGATTACTACAATATATGTAGATGAATAGATAAATGATAATTGTAATGTTGTTTAAAGTTTTTATAATTGTTATTGTTGTGTATAGTAAAATTTTCAAGAAACAGAACAAGAAACTTTTACAGTTTATTGTTAATGATATTATAATTGATAATATGCGATTTCTATGTGCTGTAAGGGAAGTAATCAAGGAGCTATGTTTACTTAAATGACGGTACCGTCATACAACACGATAACACAGACTAGTGCCGCCATCTAGCGGCAAAGTTCGGCAACAGTCTTTTCTATTAAAGTTTATAACAAGTTTAATTTGTATTTATTACGCTCGCAGCTCAACTGACCAATCTGTCGTAAATATAAATGAAAGCCCTGTGACTAATCGGTCGTAAATAGATGCCCTCACTGACTAATCAATAGTAACTCTTCGTTGAAATAGTTGGATATCGATAGAAACGCTCTAATATTTCGTTGTTTTTTTATTAATTTGTCAACAGTAAACATCAGATGGTAAATAAATGAAATTAATTTACACTAGAGCTATTTGGACGCAGCTAAACTTCATATAATGTTAGTTTGTGGCTCTTACAGTAATTTATTCCTTCACCCATAGAGGGGTTCTTGCAGATAACTAATTAAACAATTAATAGCCTAAAAGATAAAATGAATAATATTAATTAAACTAATACCAAAAAAAAAAATACAAATAGCTATTAAAATAATTAAGAGAGTTTTTTAAAAGATTTTTTTTTGCAATATCTGTAAATCTGTCTACATAGAAAATAAAGGCTTTATTATAAAGTATTATATTGGGATATAAGTAAGCAATTTGAGGGAAATGTAATAAACTAATTGTACCCTTTGCGCGTTGCTACGTATATCAAAAAATCAATATTTTGACTCTAACTCATCAATCATGTGTCCCATCGATATAATTTTGGTACCAAAACCTTTATCAGAGAATTCTGAACAAATTTGCTAAATACCTCGATGCTCTATCTTCTACTATTTCAGAGCCTTTAAAGGACATACAGACAAACATTCATTTTTATATATAAAGAGGTCAACTCCACGACTGACAAGCAAGAGAGTACTCCGGGTAGGCTTTACATGACCACTTTTCATCAGGTGACATAATGACATATTGGTTTTTGACTCAACATTTTTTTTATAAATATGTCGACGGTAAGATTATTGATGCGCATCGAGACTAGTGGATTATAGATATTCAAGATGCTAGTTTTAAGGAATTGAAATGGGATAATAATATTTGATGGATAAAATAATATTCCCTAAACACAACCATGCTTTTGAGGATCGTTAAGCATCCGTTCTCGCATATTACAGATTTATGAACTTCCATCACTTGTTCTCTATTTCTCATCAATGGAACAGCCTACTCTACATTCTAACTGACGTGGAAACCCATAACTAAGAACCGTAGAACATTTTCCCATAACTAACCCGAACGAACCTTTCTTTACATATTGAAACGACCTTAGTAAAATCCATTTCCCTTAAAGAAACCTGAGCCATCTACAATTCCGTCAAGCCCGCACTGCAGATAGCTTTAGACGTACCCTCCAGTAAAGTGACTTTCATCAGGAACGATCAAATATGCACCCCTTCACTATCTAACACCATCTCTTGTCTCCTACCACTAACACTCGCTTGTTTCGAAATTACATCAGAATCCATGTTGCTTTAAATTTCAAAAACCATTGCCACGTTTGTTCACAAAGCTGTTTATTTAACAGAACTAATGCCGCATTGGATGCTTGAAAATAAGTTCAAACATTATCTACTTTTTCGTTGTTTATAATGCTGTAGTGTGATCTTATCGATAATGTTTTTCCAACGCGTAGCAAGGTAGAAGATATTACACGAAAGTGTCGACAATGTATGATGTCTGTCCACTTTGGGCGTTCATGGTTGCATAGAATTCTGATGGTGTGTGCGATTAGCTTATTTTCAATTCTTTGTGACGCCTTTCAAATGCTGCAAGCGACGAACGTTGTAGATTTTTGTACACAAAACATTGATTGCGCGATGTCTGCTATGTACGAATGTAGATTTTTGCTGA
The DNA here is from genome assembly GCA_018248895.1 of Carystus phorcus. Taxonomy (NCBI): domain Eukaryota; kingdom Metazoa; phylum Arthropoda; class Insecta; order Lepidoptera; family Hesperiidae; genus Carystus; species Carystus phorcus. Next base: position 2,117 of record DWJN01007016.1, on the reverse strand, counting down.
ATTTGTGAAAACCACGTCTTAACAGCCACTGTTGTAAACTAGGTTCATGGTTCACAGGGTTGATATATATTATATTCTGACTTTTCTTAAAAAAAAATAATCTGCAAAGAAACGCGTGCCGGTTACACCTAGAAACTTATAGTAAAAAGGGCTAAAATTAAATGAATACAAAGTTTGACAGTGTGTGTATGCTACGTGCATATCTTCTTAATATATGTATATAAATTGCGTGTCACAGTGTTTGTCCGTGATGGACTCCTAAACTACTTAACCGATTTTAATCAAATTTTGCACACAGTATGCAGTTTGATCCAACTTAAAAAATAGGATAGTTATCTGAATTTATAGATACAATTCTTTATTGAAAATTATTTGTTTAATATCTTACAAAGGATTAGTTTCATAAGATACTAACAGATGGCGGTGTAATTAGTCTGCTAAATTGAGTATATAAACCTTAGTCACAGCAACGCGTGGTCGGGTCTACTAGTATATTATATGTTTCTGTGTAGTTCCATTTCGTGTGAATTTATAGTTTCAAAACTAAGGACTGCTTATGGTAGCGCTCCGTGTATGGATTATATTACTGCAGGTATTAATATAGCTATTATCTTTACGTGAAACCTGCCTGGCTAGCTACCATCCTCTTGCTTGAGTCATCAACAATTTGTCGTGTTCCAGCTAGAGCTAGAGAGTCTACTTCTTCCTAGAGAGATACTTCTTTCTTCTTTTTTGGCCCGCAATAAATAAATAAATAAATAATGCCACACACTCATAGCCCCACACTAGGATACCCCGTATCGTGGGGGCCATGGACAACTCAGAAAGACACACCTAGACCGAAAACAGAAATTTAAACTCATACAAATTTCTGTCTCGCTGAGAATCGAACCCAGGGCCCTTCGAACGACGGTCCGATGTAGTGACCATCACGCCACGTGGGTCGTCATCAGTCGTCAGTAATATCAAAGATATCAATGTGATTTATAAAATCGAAATCCAAGTGTGTACAAATCATTACATTGTAAACGAACATTTCTTCAAAGATCGCTTTACATTTGTAGCGAATTTTTTTAGGACCCACATTTTTACACAATTTTAATTTGACTTGGGTTTAAGCAGGAATGACAATAAAGCAATCCAATTTATTGTGTCCAAAACAAATGTCGCCAAATTGGTTTGGTCGTCCGTATTCCCTGGGGGTCGAACAATTTTGCATAGTAATACAACGGACATTTTAATTTGCTTATATCGTGAGTCGAGCGTATATTATAATATTGTTATAAGGCTTGGTTATCAATTCAAATATATATATATTTATTAAATAATATGTCTGTTTGTTTGTGCCGACATCACTCGGAAATCAATGAACAGATTTGGATGATACTTGCCAAGTAAGTAGGTTATATCCCAGGGGAGCCCCTAGGACACTTTTCATCCCGGTAAATGGTTTATTCCCGCAGGAAAATACATACAAGTTGCTATGAAAATTATGTTAAAAGGTAAATGTATACTATAATACAACTGCAACTAATCACTGTTTGTAGAACGCTGAAATATTTAAAACTTTAAAAGTGAACGTTATAGACGCCAATGAACCCAGAAGAATGTTTTTTCCTTGTATGTTTGTGCACGTTAATCTCAGAAACGGCTTGTCGGATTTTAATGCAGTGTTCAGGATTATATTGTGATGGGCTTCACTTAATATTTCGTGTATTTTTTATTAGATATATACATTAGAGAGAAAAAAATGAAAAAACATTGTTTTGGATTGTCTTGCGTATATATAGGTACATGTACATACAGCGATCACTTACAGTTTTATTATATGTGTATATTTCAGTTGTGTCTTTGTTGTTAATGTTACAATGTTAACAGCCACCAAGCGGCTCGTCAGTCAACTACTTAAATATAGAAAAAAAAAATAGAAAATAAAAACATAATGCAATAATACATTTGAACTCTTTACCTCACATCTGTTTAAAAATGTATGTCTTAATCAGCCTTGGAATTGATTAATTCGGTCTAAATAATTAAGTCAACTATTAGTATGTACGTTCTACTTTACTCTATAGATATTTCTATCAATATGTATAGAATACCTAGAATATGACAAG
>DWJN01007015.1:0-10264 GCA_018248895.1 Carystus phorcus | reverse complement strand
CATATAATCGATCACATCAAACGATTCAATATTTCCCGGAAACAAGTCAAATATGGAGAATTTAAAATGGAATAGTATCATATAAGACATTTCTGTATTTAGAGTCATTTTCTAATGAACGTATATGTAGTTTCATAGCTTGGTATCTTTCTTGAAGATTACATGTGAATCAAAATCCCGCGTGTAGGACACCAACGTTTAAATTTATGTTTTCGCTAGAGGGTACTTCAGTCGTTTTTCTATATGCACCTTTTGAGGATATGGTAGTAAAAACCTCCTTTTACCTCTTTTAGATTACATATCTTCTAAAAATACTTGCAATATATCGTTTCTTGATACGCCAGGTAATAACTTTTGTGACCTTTCATGACAATATGAATAACATGATTGATTGGTAGTTTTCTTTCTGTTTCTGAATCTATTTATGACTAGATTTTAGTAGCGACATCGTCAGCAATAACTTAGCAAATTCGATCGAGGTTTTCCTATTGCATAAGAATAAAATTCCGCGGTAGTAAGTAATGACAGCTAGGTCTGAAAGTCGCGATCTTTCAATATGCACATAGTTTTAACTTATTCATTTGCTATTTCATTGGATCCGCAAAACTAATAATATACGTATAGTATAAACTATGGGATAAGGTACTTGTTAAATACATTACAGCTGAAAATCTATACAATTTAACATAAATACCGAAGTACTTTAATAGTAAATTGTCTATCCTGTTATCACTTATATTTGTTCCAAACGTTGACTACGACTTCTATTCCGTTGTTTTTGAAGGCTGCACTTCAAACCATCTTCTGCTTCTTAAGACTATCTGGCCTGCCATTATAGGATTACTGTCAATATTCTATTCTGCATCAATATGTATTCTAAATCCGGGTAGACATAAATGTGGTTAATAGATCAAGGTGGTGGATATTATTACGCCTTTATTTATTACAATAAAATATTCATTCTCTTTTTCATTTACAGGTAAAACGGAGAACTGTGCAATTAGCGGAATTAAAGGGTAAAATTTGTATTTAATTAATCCTGATTTACGTGACTTTATTTAACATTTCTAGTGAATAATTAATCCATGCATGTAATCCTAAATTGCCGTTCGACGGACACTAATAACAGAGGTTTTAATTACATGACAAATTTTCGCTTTATTATACTTATATTAGTTTATTTAATGTAAAACTTTTTAACCAACTTATATAAAATAAGCACGTAACGTTACGTAAGGATTTTGAGAACCAAAAATGAACATAGGCACAGATAAAAGTTCCAAAAATTATTATTGTGGGATAATTTGCATGAATAACAACCCCACTGTTAGTTTTGTTCATATATCTTCCACGTTACGCTATTATATCAAATACCTAAAGCTAAAGCTTTACCATGTATGGACGATATCCATGGAAACGTAGACAATGCAGCCGTAGTTAATTAGCTAAATTTAATTTCAGCCTTACTCTGTGAACATTCGTCTCATAATAACCAAGGAGTGTACTCGAAAACGTTTAAACGTGATGTGTATACATTCCATTGTTATATCACAACCGGAACATAACAACCTTGTCGTTCTATTTATGAAAAAAGACAATGAGGCGGAGGTGAAACTAGATCGCCTCGCTATCCGCAGAACAGAAGTCAACATGGATTTGATATTTGCGATATAAAGTTTCACTTATACATCAACTGTCATTGAATGCCATTTACATGTTTACTGTAACAAGTACAAGGCTTTTATTTTGGCTAACAACATGTGGATGACCTTGTAGTTACTGATGAACATGGACAATGATCAGTTATAATATTGTAGCCCATCACTTTCTCGGACGTTAATTAAAAACGTGTTCATATTATAAATATAGTTTATTAATAATATATGTACAGTCCCGTTTGTATTACAAAAGATGAAGTTAGTTTTCGACGTTGAAATTCCAGTAAAAGTGTGATGTAATATCGATTAGTTCCCTTTCAGAAAAATAGGTTTTATTTTTAAATTACAGATGTACTTTAAAATTTTATATATCGTAACTCTTCATAGTTCAGTTTAGACAGTGCATATTGATGGGGTGCAGCGCACCGCGAAATTGCGCTACAGCATCGGTCGCAAGTTTTTATTTTATATCCCATTCCCAACACGTCAGGTTCTGGAATACTCTGCTCCGGATACAATTCCCTTGTCTATCTGTCTAACACGTATTGATGTGTTCCGGTGTTGCCCTCAACTTTTTTAGACATTCAGAACAACGAAATATTTTTGACTGAAATTTTAGATTTGAGCAGTATTTTCATTCATTCTTTTGTCATGTATTGTTGTGTCCCAAATGGTTCAATTAAAACATCCAATAATAGTAAAACATTGTGCGGACCATATTTTACGATGAAATATTTTGGTCATTTCTTAATAGTCACGGGATTGACCCTTACTTACATGTCTGATATAGTCAACTTGTTTGATGTCTTTCAGCATCAATATTTCTTCATCCTATTATAATGACAGCAAATGATGTGCCTGTTTTTAATCTGAAATATACCTTTTAAATCGTTAACTACTCACTATCGATTTTTGAACCTTCCATAAAAGTAAATAGTTTATTTATTAACTTTTAGATCTTAATAGTCAATGCTTCTATTACTTAACATATCTAAATAAGCGGTAAGTGCACGTCCAAGCAAAGCGGTTTGCTCCCACTCAATCTATTTATCATCCTGTTCTCGATTGAAAACAATTTAATACCGGAACCGTGAGATAAATGAAGCTATGGATTATTGTTATTAATGTTCTACTACTGCTATAAATTCACTACGTTGAATTGATGGTCATAGTACTCTTTACTGGTTTCACTTCGCAAGTGGTAACGTAACGAAAGTACATACATCACCAACCATATAAGTTTGAGAAATGACACTTGTCTTTCTATATTATGGATTATTTTCAGTAATAGTTTTATAAGCTGATTTTGATAAGGCTCTTCTGATTATATTATGCTATCAAATATTTTCTGTGTTGTTATGATAAGCTACAATAAAGCTATAATATCGTGCTCTCTGCTACACCCACTTGTCCGCTTACGCTTAAGGTGGACTGCATTCCCGTTAATTCTTAGCTTTTAGTGACACATACTTAATTAAACCATACTAAAATTACATTTACATCAGAATTGGTTACGAAAAAAATGAATTATTTACAATTTTGTGTAATTCTATACAGTTTTATGTTATAATTTTTATTATCTGCGCAAAGTTTTTAGCTGGTTTTAGATATAATGGAATTTATCAGCCTGACGATATTGATGTTAAAGATTATATTTCGATGTTCGATGGTAGGAAGAGGATAGGTTAATATTTTACATATGATGGAACTTGCATCTTGTGTAAAAGATGTGATATACCAGACAAGTTGTTCAAAAATTCAAATCATCGGAGCCTTTATGTGTCTTAGTATTTAGTGTCGGTTACATTCCTACCTTTTTCCAATTATCCTTTAACATAAATGTGTATTATTAGAATAACGAAAGTAATTAAATAAAAAATGTAGTGGACCTGAAGAATACAAATATGCTCTCTTTATTTAGCAGGTTTTTGTAATCATAGATAGACATAACCGGCCTCATTACAAAACGTGGACTAGCTACAGTACCGGTCTAAACTTCTAATAGACTATGGACTAAACAAAAAAACTAAACTAAATAAACCTTGGCTTAAAGTATAATATTAAAGATAAACCTATATTTGTGGTTTAGACCTTATTTTGTAATAAGGAGGAACGTGTTTGATGTAAACGCGATTTTTAATACTGCTATATTAAAACAATGGTCAGATATTTATTGTGTTTGCGCCCTTAGCGCCGTTAGAGGAAGTGTTCAAGCGTGCACCAAGGCTGACCGGCCTCTCACTTGCGCACCTACTAAATGTGCGGTAGGCGTTTTTTGCTTATCTTTATTCAATAAGCCATTAGTTTTCCATAAAAACTGATCATTCTCCTCTATACATTCTTAATACGAGTATCTATATAAGCTAGAGACCAAGAAGCTTTTTCCTACGTAATAGCTTGTAGCTAAGACTTTGTTTGATGAGGCGAATTCCTTTGAGTTGCAAGGGAAAATTTTAATGTACCTTATATTCACAATGCAGTTTTTAGTGTATTCAATTATAATCATTTATGATAATAAGTATGAAATTTATGTCAAGGACATATATTCGTATTTGTTTAGTTATATTTTGGATTAAAATAGAATGGCGTAACGACGAGAAAATAACATCTACAATGACTGTGAAATCGGCCCGAGGGTCTAAAATGTTTATTTAATGCAAGTGAAATGTCCACGTTGAAGGCGCATCTCTAGATGCAACTATTACTGCCATTATTGTATTTGGGTCGTTCTGATACTTAGAAACGGATGTAATTTCATAGCATTTCCGAGTAAGGTAATGAGGGGTTTTACTGGGAAGAATTCTGGGACAGTAATTTTATATTCTATAAATTATAAATCTGTTGTTCAGCACTTGTTTATATTAACAAAGTAAGTGTCGTTATATATTTTCAGAGAATTTAACAGCAATTATGACATACATACTTTAAAGTAATAACATGTAAAATACCAATATGTTGTTGATACAAGATGACGCATTGGTTTTGGCTTTACAAGCTCGTTCGTTATAACATCATTTATTGAGGCTTTGAGGGTATGCTAATATAAAATATGTTACTGTCAGCACCACGCTGAGAGTTACGTTGATTACTCCCTACGGAGAATATCAATGTAGAAAATAGTATAAACTACATTGATTTTTAACCCGAGGACATATTTCATTGCAAGTAAAATATTCATTACAGTCACGTCTCTAAACTTTCGTATGAATCTAGTTACCAACGTTATCTTAATTTAAGTGATATACACAAAACGTTCATGTATATCAGTTTATAATGTAGATACTAAATAAACGATTTAAATATTTTGTAATAAAGACCTTAACTTGTTTCTTCTATCTATAATTTATGACGTTTATATTTTCTAGATCTGAAAACAGTGTACGAGCATTCACTGCAAGGTAAGAGTCCCTTCTTAGAGTCAAAGGTAAATCAGGGAAGTTAGGAACACTTCATTGCGTTAATAGTCCTACTAAACTAATTGTCTGAAGTTCGAAGACTCAAAGACCTTTGTACCAGCGTCATCAAATCTATTTAAGACAAGAATTTGTATTGAATACTTAGCTTTCATCGAGACAATCATCAGATTTTTCCAGGAATAAAATATTACATACGCAACACAAGCTTCAGCTCCTAAACGTGACTTATTGACAGAAGCTTAATATTCGTTTCCCTACATTTATCCTCATATCTATTGATATGTTAAACCGCAAGAACTGGGCCGTTCCGCTGTTTCATTTAGTTCAGCTAACGGTTTTATAGGTTGTAGGTTGCAAGCGGTTTCTTGCCTACAATAACTCCGCTCTTTCAACCGGTACTATATAAGTAAAGACATCTATTCTAGTAAGAATAGTATTATTTTTGTCACCTAACTCAATATCTAAATATTGCTATTAGGTCTGATAAAATTTAATGAAATTATTAGACTACGGCAAATTTCTTTTTGAAATACTTATGTATGTAGGTACCTGCTTATACGTATCCTGATTTCAAATATTTTTATAGATCGTTTCAGATGATTCTATTTAGGTTTATTGGTGTTGCCAACGGTTACGTTTTGAAATAATTAGGAAATTTGTGATGGTTTTAATTAAGAATTCGCTTTTGATGACATAAAAACATTAGTAATGTTTTACAAGATGCTAGGACTTGTAATGAAGAGATTTTGCTACATACTAATAAATAATATAGTGGTGGTTGAACAAGCGCCTTATAGTGTCTTTAGCGGAGTTTTTACTTATACGTTTAAGTGTTAATTGGATGAACTCGATCTCAAAGTGACAGCATCCTTGTGACTTACATTTGCGTCGCAAGAAGCAGTTCGAGACTCACTACCGTATTTCACACTTAAGTGAAAAAGAATGTAAACGTCTTTATTAACTACGGCAATAGTGAATTCTTCTAGTTTTATTTTTATGCAATCTACTTAATAGCTTGTTATATATAATTAAAGACCATCAGAATCGATTTTTTTTTTATTTGCGTCGAATATTTATGTTATAATTATTTCAGTATAGTTTGGCATATTTTATATAACTCAAAATTTATTGGAGGAGTTTTTGAAAGGTTACATTTTAATTACTTTCTATATACATATTTCTCCTTATTCAATTAGTATTAGTCTACTTTGCAACGAGATTAGTAGATTGATCCCTTCAACTTCCGTCTACAACCGTCAAGTTGACTAATATTAATGTAATAATAATGGATTTCCTGAAAGTGACGTCTGATTCTGTTATTTTTGCTTCTTTTCAAACAAGTTACATTTTATCTGCACGGATCTCTCCTCATCCCTAAGAAGGTCTAGAGCATACTCCACGCAACTAGTGCGGATTTTTGGACGGGTTAGTGGCCAACCCAAGTGTCGGAAGCTTTAATGCCGCCCGAAGGTTTCCAACCTGTCCATACCGACATAAGCGGGACTTTAGCTTAACATGTCCTCCAAAGCACAGGAACGCTTAAGAAATTCTTGCTACTAGTGGTCACTTATCCAGGTACCGATGCCTGCAGTTGTTTAGCGTTGCCCATCACTAAGAATCGACGCGACGTGCCGAGCTATGAACGAGGATAATAAAAACGAAAAATTGTCTACACGAATAGCAAAACAAATTGTAACTACCACCACCACTGTTATAACATTATCTATTCATGGTTTTCTTTATCAAATACCTCAATATTTATTTAAAAATGCTTGTAAAAGATTTTTAGAGTATTTATACTGCGATGGCATTTAAATACTCAATCAATTTTCAATTCGCAACACAACGTATCTTCGTATCAAAATATTTTTCCTTGAAGCAGACAAGCGCAATGATGTCACTATTATTTTTCCGCAAGTCAACAACCCTTTAAAAGGTCGTTGTTAATTTTATGTCACTTTACTGGGTTTTCAAAACAAATACATGATCATACCCTTCATTAGTATTACAGCCTGAGAGTATTACACCCGTAATGTAATTTATCGACTTCAAAAAAGGAGGTTCTCGATTCATCTTTATTATGTATTTTTTTATTGGGTGCATTTATTTGGTTGATCCTTTTTATTCGAAACCTGGTGCTTGTCGTGTAGTCTCGTATTAATTAGATCGACCTCTGACGAGTATTTTGAGTTATTCTTAATAACGCGCATTCACTTGATGCGTATGACTTCTGATCGGAATATTTAAGGAGATTTTCGTCTTTTGTCCATCGACATAGCAATTATATAACATCACGCTTGCATAATCAATGGAACCTCTAAAAAGGAAGAAATAATTTACTTTCAACAAAAAAGTAAACTGGTACTCGATTATTTTTCGATATTTACCAGTAGGTAAAATTTACAGAGACTTGTTTATAAATATGTTGCTTAATTATTGATGTACAATCTTTTCAATTTTAGTAGTACAAAAAAAAAGTAACATAAAAAGTCACAAACACGAAAATGAATCTAACCACAACGTTTAAGGATATTGGTTTCATATCGTGTGTACGGAACCCTAACAATCTCCTAGTAAACTTAAAGCAACTAGTTACTGAGACGCAACTGACATTTGTCTAACATTAACCTTATGCCGCTATTTATCTTAATATATTAGTACGGCGACCTTTCTTGCCGTTGCTGTTAGCTATAGACAAACTTGTTCCAACGCAAAATATCGAATATTGCGTTTGATTCATATGTATTTTACTTAGGTATTCATTGATTTAAATCATAAAACGAATTCCCGTAAACTACGGGTCGAAGATATAGAAATGTCTTGGGTTAGATTAAGTATTATTTAATTAGTCATTATTACGGATACGGTTTTGATAATGTACTTTTTACTTTAACGATACATAAGCATGTATTAATAATCATTGGAATATAATGTACAAGTGAAAACATAAAGGATTTATTAGGATTCCTTGTGTCCTGGGTTTCATTGACAAAGACACACATAAACCGAGAACAGAAATTCAAACTCATCATTAAAGTTTACGCCTCGTGGGAATCGAACCTAGGACTCTTTGAAACGGGGTTCAGTATGATGATCATTGCGCGCATTGGTAACTAATAATTTTAGATTATGATCTGAAGAAATACGATTTCGTCCAAATGGAAACGGATTATTTAAAGCCCCACTTGGTTAAAAATATCGCCATTGCTGCGCATTTTAACAATTTTAATATCCACAAATACTATTTTCAATTAAGTATAATTACTTTCAATTCCATTATCCTGTCTAACTTCGTGTCATAAAATATTTAATTATATTATAAGTTAATAAAATTTTGAGTCACTCATAAATCAGAATAATAATATAAAATGAGAAAGCAAAGTTAGAGAATCGTAATTATTATTATAATTTATTATATGTGTCACAATATTTAAATACAAATGACTATTTAAATAACGATTAATAAATAAAATAAGAAAAGAAAGTTTAGATTATTAATATCAAGTGTGGTGCATTTCTAAAACACGCTATCGTGTTATTTTCTTATATTTAAAAGTTACTTGGAAGACATTACTTTTTACCGATAAGTCCTCATTTTGTATACCACACAATTATTCCTCTGTAAATGTATTTGGTTTACAAATAATGTATATATGGAATATATTGTAATAACGATTTGAATAATTGGCAACCATCGTAAAACCATTATAATGAGCGATATTACGCTCTTAGCTCAGAGCGTAGAAAGGACTCGTTGGCGAGTCGGTGTAAGGCATTTGTTGATAATAGATAGCTTGTAATAAGCAGTTGGTGCAAATCCAAATGTTAATAATATTTAGAGGTTAGGAATCGCGGTATAAACCATCACTAGACTCAGTGGAGTTGGTTGAGATAGAAATATGGTTTAATCAGGTCAATCGATACGATGAATCGTTTGGCGGCTGATTCAAGAGTGTGGTAATTAATGACGACCCGAGTGGCGTAATGGTTACCACGCCGGACCGCCGTTCGAAGGGTCCTGGGTTCGATGCGAGCGAGGCAGAAATTTAAACGATGAGTTTAAATTTCTGTTTTCGGTCTGGGTGTGTGTGTAACTGTCTTTCTGTGTTGTCCACGGCACCCACGACACGGGGTATACTAGTGTGGGGCTATTAGTGTTGGGTGTTATTTATAAAAAAAAAATTGGTCAGGCAGTCTTATGGTAATAATATTAATGCCTTAATAAATACATATATCCATCAAGTACTTTTTTTTTATTCTAGACCGCTCCAATGTCAAGATAGTAAGTTGTCTGTGACACAGATTATTTTATTTAGGAAATACATTTTGAATGTAAATATCTTCTTCGTTTATCTCGTGTATTTTTTTATATTACATAATTTTGAAACGCAGTAAATTGTAATTAAAACCAGACCAGACTTTTCCGTAAATAAAAAATGTTTTGAACCAAAGTTATCCGGCTCGAAGGACCATCTCAGAAAACGCCCAGTTTGCTTAATTAATTCTGTAGTTTCACAGAAATCTAGTTTTATTTCATCTTTGCTATTAAATTAATGATGCTTGTAAAAGTAAATAACTGAGTCTTGGCGGACGGAGCAATTTAACATTTTAATGAATGTCGCTATGAGACAGTCGTACTAGATATACTATTATGATATGTAACTGGTTGGTTTAACTGATTGTTTATAATTAACCCGTTATTAAATGCTAACTAAGATAGAAACAGATTGTTTATAACTATTAATACCTTGTAATATAAAATGTAAACCTACATGTCCTACATTAAAAACAAGAAGTGTACTATCACTTTAGTTTACCGAACGGCTATTATTATTTTTTTAAATGAGATAACCTTTTCTTTGTTGGCACCAATGACAAACCTTAAACTTGTATCTTTGAAAAAAAAAATTGTACTGGTTACAAACCCTGGGCTTCTACATGCGTAAGACCAATACACACCAGGTTACTATGATACGTGGTCAGGTTGTCACATGAGTAAAATTATAAGCATATTATATTGTGGCTTCTACCTATTAATTACACACTTCAGTGCAATGACCTGTCCATACTACCATACATCTCCAGTGGGGATTGGCAAAGGTCAATCTAAGTCTCTAACCGTCACTATAGGGCACAGTCTCTGAAGATTTCTCTTATTAGGAAAATCTAGAGAATACTTTGATACGCTGC
>DWJN01007014.1:0-10264 GCA_018248895.1 Carystus phorcus | reverse complement strand
TAAACAATTGAATATATAATTTTTATACATATAAAAATATTCAAATTTGTAATTTATGTGCGTGTTTTTACATATAGTTAACAGAGTATTGCGGAATTGTAGGCATTGATTAGAATATTTATTAAACCATTATTTTACACTAGCTGACCCCAGCAAACGTTGTTTTATCATATTAATGATAATTTTAAAACTATTTTGATAACCATAAAAACGGTTATAGTGGCTTAGGCTTAAAAGCTAGACATATGCTGTCGCGGACTTTTATTTACAACTTTTAGAGGGGAACAATATTGTAATACGTTATTTTTGAGTAATTTTAACCGTTTATTTAGCGCACGCGAGGAAAGCTCGAAATAATGCCGTTTTCGCAATATTTTTTCTTGCTGCTCTTCTCCTATTCATCTTTACGTGATGTTATATAGCCTATAGCCTTCATCCATAAATGGACTATCTTACATTAAAATAATTTTTGAAATCGGTTCAGTAGTTCCGATGATTAGCGCGTTCAAACAAACAAACAAACTCTTTAACTTTATATTATTAGTATAGATTAACGCACATACATTCCCGCAAACTTTATTAGTAGCATACAAAAGACGAGAAAGTATATTTTTGACACATTCCTTGGGATTGAACCCAGGTCCTTGGTTGTTAGTTACTATCCAGTCAACTCAAGGCTTCCAAATATGATCTATATACGTATATAATTATTGAGTGAAGGTTTTGTTTTCAAACACCATTGCGAAGCATTTTTATTTTGCGTATTTATCTTTCTATTTAACTGTGTTACGTTTTGCTATGAAACTAAATCTGTGAAGTGCATAATATAAAAGCAATTTATTTGCACGCCATCCACATAATAATTCAAAGTTAGGTAAAACGATGGTTAAGTGTGATGAAAATCAGTTCCTGATGGTAATTGAGTATCGATATTTTTTTGCCAAAGAGCAAATATTAACAATTATTTGATTCGGCTCATAACTAACGCTGACATGTTATGTAATCATAAATGCTTTCAAGCCATTAATAGCCCACTACTGAGCACTGGTCTCCTCATTACTGAGGAGGTCTAGAGCATAAACGCTGCTCCAGTGCGGATTGATGGAGAAGTCATAAGTATGTACCTGACTGTCCAAAAAAGTCTCCTTGGTAGTTGCTTTCCGCTCCTTCCAAGACTCGCCAAATATGTTATTATCAGATTTCGATTTAGTAAGGAAATTCAGTTTCTATTTGGTTCACCTTAATAAGTTTATAGATGTTTCCTCCCAGTACAGAATCCACAAGTTGCAGTATTAATTAGTTAATTAAGTAGCGTGTAATTTAATTCTACACTATACGTATAACGGTCCAATACGAACATCTAGACTATTTCACAACTACAGATGCCGTATATTCACACTTCATGATTAAAACAGGATATCAAGGCCTTCGACAAGGCTTAACGTCAATTTAACGATAGCCAGAATATTGTCCTGCTTGCCGATTGAAACATTGAACTAAAATTTTATTCAAATATGTTAAAACGAAGAATGTTTTAGGGTCGGTTTCATAATGCTTGAGAATACCCTAATGCCTAATAGAACTAAAATTAAATCTGGGGTCTAGATACTACATCAATTAAAAAGTAAAATGAAAATATTTCCAAAATGAGGTGAAACGCAGGGATTTCATCTTGTTATTTGGTGAAACCTAGATGTGCTCGCGATTTTGGGTGAAATTTAACTAATTAAAACTTCTAAACTAATAGTAGAATAACTTACTCCTTATTACATCAGTTATTTGTTACTGAAAGTCCCGTCAAAATCGGTCCAGCCGTTCCTGAGATTAGCCGGAAAAAAGACAAACAAAAATTGTAAAAATGTTATTTTTGGTATATTTACCGTGTAAATACTATTAGTAAAAAGCTTTTATTTTAATATTATAAACTGACACTTCAATTTTATTTATTCGTATATATTAAACAAAGAACGATGCTAGCCAAATAATTTATACTGAAATGGAATGAGACTAATGATTTTGCCACGTACGTAAATTATATTTCAAATATGTCTTTAGCGCTTCTGAAAAGGCCTCTTTTTGAAATTTTACTCTTTCAAATTTCTGCCTCGCTAGATATCAAACCCAAGATTTTTTGAATGGCAGTCTAGTATAGTAACCATTACGCTATACTCGTCGTCAATAATTAATTAAAATTTAAAAGTTATTAATTAATAAATAATTAATTGCCATCAACAAGTGGTTTATAAAGGAGACTTTCAGTTTTAACTTTAAGATTTATTCGACCGAATGCCACTAACTATCTATCCCTCAAATTTATTATTAAACATAAAGTTGATTATAAATAAAATACAATGTTCATAAAGAGCAATTTAAACTTTAACACTTATAAGGTCGCCTTTAATAGTTTTGAATTTGAAGCTATTGGTGTCTTAAATTAAGTAAGGTCTTACAGAAAGAAAGTTTTGATAACTTTGTAACACGAAATATTACTTGCAAGTTAACAGTTACTTTCAAATAATAAAACAGTCCATAATTAATTAACAACATTTAAAAAAAATATTTCTGTGGTAAAACTGATTCGTGTAGCTATGTCATGCCACCGCCATGTTATAATGATTTTTTTTAAATTACTCTTTATAAAATTATTTACGTATTTTGACTGTATTTGACGTCTATTTGATCTAAACGCAGCAAGATTTTTAATAGGAAAATAAGACGTCTTCTTAAATGATCGAATACGTCTTCTGTACTTCAAATAACGCTATACCTAAGTAGCTTTAGTAGAAGTATTTCGATGTTCCGTCTACATCTCGTAATATACAGACACTTCTGCAATGTATCTCATTTTATTCGGCAGCGACCGTTAGATTACAAGCAATACATTTATATCACAGATAATAAATGCCAATAAAGGATATGGCTCCACAAATTACAGGATAGCAAATTGTGTTTTATTGTGTTGACCTAGAAAACGTAACTATCCGTATAATATCCAATTTTATCTAGACCATTTAGGGGTCGCATTTGCAAGGCGAATCCATTGATTTAGTCGTAAAGCTAGCCGTAAACTCGTTATTGATGGCGGTCGCGCGAATGATAAACTTGTATATTTTGAATAATAACAAGCTAAGGGTGGTTTTGAGTTATCTCGAATCAGTTAAATCTTTATTGCTTTATTTAGCTTTTTTTCGACGTTGCGTAATTTATATTCGATAAAGGTGGAAGTGGAAGCACGTTTAGCATTCCTCGTGATTGTTGTTTAAAGATAAATTGTATTACTCTCGATTAAGGTTATTTTTTAACATAAATTTCACAATACTTAGACGTGAAATTGCAAAAACCCTGTTCTTATTTTTCCACAAATTTGTTAAACTTACCAGAATAATCAATGCATACAATTGTTTCGTTCTAAGTACTTAACTAAAGTAATAATAGGCATACTTCATTTCATATTTCAAATTGTTTACGCAACTGAGTTAATTAATCATTATTTTTTTTTCCTTGAAAACTTCATAAAACGGTTTATTTGTGACAATTGAGATACTTAGAATAATCTGACTCCATAAATATATTCAAATATGGAATGGCGCCTGTTCATTTGAATGCACGGTCGCAAGCACGTGTCGCGGGTTCCGAGCACCCAAGCGCAGCGTTAATTTACCGCGCAAAAAATCTCAAATTCGACCGGAAACGCGTTCCATCGGCGGTTGTCGAACAGATGTCGACATGTGTCGCACTCGTGGCTGTACGTCGATGTCGCCGTGGGCTAATTGACTAGGAAAAATTGTGCCCGCATTCTCCCGCCCTCACCTAACGTTTGACATATTGCGCGTTCCAAATTCAAGTATTCAATCGGTTTTTGATTTAAGTTTGCATTCGATTTATTAATTTACGTCTTCTTTCTTTAAATATGCGTCTAACCTTTTTCATGTCAGTACTCTGAGTATTTACGTCTTCTATAATCTTTACATATGCGTCTTACCTTTTTAAAGTGAGTACCTGATCAATGAACAGACAAGCTTATTACCCACACCAAAAGCATAACTGATAAGTTGCAGGCCAAGAAAGACAAGAGAAGAAAACATGAAAGTATTGGTTCTATGCATTACGCCAGAGCATTACGAATTGTCTGTCCGTTGACTCGAGCAAGAGGGTGGGTGGTAGCTAGCCTGGCTTCACAAAGATTACTTACAATGATATCAATTAACTAGAAAACTGATACCATTCATACTTGAAATGTCATTCACACCCATTCCAAAGATAATGCATGTATTGTCAAGACGTTCGTCACATATCACACATACCGGGTAATGCATCTGGTTCAATATTTGAATTACTTCGTGATTAAGGAGCGGCTTTTGTTTATAGTTGCTCTGTATTTTATATGGACCTATAGTGTAGACTGAAGGATTAACGCTAGTTTTAAGAATGGGCTGAATACATTAATTAGATAGGTAAAAGTGAACGAAGTGAAACGTTTACCTCAATTGATGGAAAGATTTGCTAATAAGTGTGGGAAGTTTTGCGAGGTATGTCGTAATGACAGTTGAGAGCAAATTCAAAATAATTGATTATATATCTTCTCAATACGCGTATATTTATACCTAATGCTACCATCGTTTCGAATAGGTGCTTCAACATCGAGGACACAACTATCTATGACGTAACGTGCAATCTGACCCTTACGTTACCATTTCATTGGGTGTGTGATAAGAATTCCTGAGAAGTATGGAATTTGTAAACTGATAGTGCTTTAACAGTATCTTATTTTCCTACTTCGGAAAAGGGGATACTGATCCTGTTAGGCTTGAGAAAAATATCTTTTCTTTCCCTTCCTCGGCTGACCACTGAACATTTTACTATAACTAAACTATCTTTAATGTTAAGAAAAATGATGTTTCAAAGAAGACGTTTACGGTTTGTAATACACAAATAATGTACAATAAATTTAATTATATTCGCCATGTAAAAGACACAATTATATTTTGATTTTTACAGGTTCCTTCTTATCTGATTGGTTCACAATCTCGAAGACACAAAAAAGTCACATTTGTCTTCTTTTAGCTTCGTTAGTTAGTTTTATTGGCTTTCTGTGCTGTGCTGTTCTATGGTTATTAATACACTTATTTACATTTATGGTCCTATAGATTACTTCAAAATAATTGTCGTAAGGGTGACGAATGCAACGATACCTAAAATCATTTACACAAATGGAAAGATTCCACAAAGAAGTCTGAAGGGGCTGGTTCCCCACAAAATGGGGTTTTCTAGTGTGGGGTTCAATATCCTTTGAAGCTTACCTACCCACGCATTATTTTATGAATTATTACGCGTAGGTGCGTTTAGATTCGATGGATTCTGAATATTGTAATGCTTTTGTTTGGAATTTATACACAAATAGTCGTAATCTTAAGTAAGAAGAATCTATTCATATTTCATTATCATAATCCTATGCAATTGTTTATAAATGCTGACTATAAATATTGTCTATCAATGGTATTATTGGTATATTTTAGTAATGACAATTTGAGGAGATAGATACTTTAGTTAGATACCTCAATTATTATAGTTAAATCGTTGTGCAATTCTCTTAATTTTATAACGATTTAAAGAGTGATGATATATTTTATTTGCTGACTTCTATCGATGACTACTTGACGTTATCAACTTATGCTTTCATATTTCTGAAAAATTGATTAGGCAATAAATCAAAAAACAAAATCGCATTTGACAAACGATTCCGAGTAAAATTTAAGAGATCTCTTAGCTGTTCAATTAATTAAATCAAACGACACAATTGACGTTTGACAATAGATTTCCAACTAAACAGGTAGACCAGCCTTTCAGAAACTGGCGATTTTGAAGCCCCTTGAAGCCCCTTCGAAAACAAAAAAGAAAAGGAAAGTATTACGTAGTGAACGTTTATTCTTAGCAATAAAAGAAAGAAAATTTTATCAAACTTCAAGAAGTGACTCAATACGCTCGTGATTTATACCATATCTAAAAGAAATAAAGTTCCTATATTGAACTACTACTATACAAAATTTTACATAATGCTAATACCATAATACGATGCATGATAAACTGTCGTGTAACTTGTAATATCTCTTGGTAACAGTAAAAAAATACTGGCCGGCCGAACCGTTAACCGAACGGGCCACAGATAACGTCTCGTCTTTGTTCAGTACAAGATGGCGGATTAATTAATTTTGACAGATCGCGGTGACAGAAGTTGCTTTGAAGATAATGCCTTAAGTGCGGATTAGAATGGGATTGACGATTTTATCAATGCTTTTAAGAAGTGGAAAAAGTATTCATTACGTAATATATTTAGGCGTATGTAGTATAACTACCATGGTTATATATAATTGATTGATGTACATAGTTGACACAAGCAACTGAGTCAAGTAATGGTAAGAGTTTATCATCGCCTATACCTCACCTGGAGTGCTAGTAAGTACAGTTTTTCTTCCTCTTCCCATAGCCGGCAACGCGTTGGTGACATTCCACATGTTGCTTATGTGAAATGACCCGTCTGCTCGTTTACCTGATTACGATATAAAAAGAAATAGACATTAATAACAACAAAATAAGATGGCAACCGAGACAAAAGAACAAAGACATATGTAGTTAAGTAATTCATTAGTATAGATTTTATTAGAACACTTTGTTGTATAAAAATTTTACATCAATCAACTCTTCCAGTTTTGCAACCACAAATATACGGAAGTATGGAATTTGTTTTTTAAACTATCCATTATGTTATACTCTTGTGTTATACTGTATTAGGTCTTACATTAACTTTCCATTTGCGTACAGAGAACATAAAAATAATGCGTCGCTCAATCACGCAAGACACAACACCTTTTAACCGTTCGTGTATTCTTTACGCGATCATTTATCATTATCACCTTTGCTCTATTACCGAGTGACGCAACTTGCTGCATCTGCCTTGAATGCCTTCAACAATAAAAGCCAAGTATCGTCTACTCAACAACATACATGATATTCATAGATAATATAGACGTTGAAAGGGCATTTCAATAAGGACTCTGTATCTATTGTAATAGGTACATTTTAAATAGGCTTGTCTATAACTAACGTCATTCTTGTTAAATTTTATTTCGGTTTTCTACTAATTACATAAAAAAAAATCTAATAACTTGAAAGTTATTAAATGTGACAAAATTTTTGAATATGATTTGTAAGTCATAAAATTTTAATAATTTTCAGACGTAGGTTGTTTGACAAGAATAATCTTTAATATGTAATTGAATTGTCTATATATGGTGTGGCTGTAACATTTTTCGTTAAAAACGTAATTCCCGAAATCAGTACTTTGTAAAATATGAATTTACACTCACGAATTTTGATATAATATGAGCGTGACACTTCCTTCCTTGTTCTATTAAAGACTTTTATCCCTAAGTGGTGAATTACATACATATAGAGGTTATTTACTATTATGATTAATTACTAATATCTTGGTGCAGATGTGATACAAGCAGATTCATCAAACGTGATGAAACTTTTTTAGCAAAAATGGTAAAAGTTCAAATGATAATAGTTTATTCATTTAACATTCGTGACGTTTATTAATTTACATAAAAAAATGTTAAAGTTAGTTTAAAACAAGATAAAGAGTAATTTTATTATATTTAATAAATAAATTCTTTACGTCTTCTTTAAAATTTGTATCTACACACGATAACGTCGTAGAAGTGAATCGTTCAATACGAAGCCCATACTTCAATCCAGTTAAATCTATTTGATTAAATTGTATATTACCAGTATTCGTTCCGGATTAACTTACTTTTGTGTTCGTTTTTATAATACTCACCGAACAGTGAAAGTACAATTGTAGCGTTTAAGTAAAAACTGCAGATTTGTTTTTTGTATGTATTTCAGTTTTTACTCATTTTATTAAATTATCTATCGCTGAGAAATATGAAAGTATATGTACGTAGTAAAGGGGCTTGTTCTATATTAACAACTTCACTAAACCCACGAATAATACATATTTAAGACGTCTTCTTTGATCAAAAAGTCGTTAAATGTTTTTACTTAAATATTGTTAAGTTTTGTCCTAAACATGTTCTTTATCTAACTCGTTACTAACTTTACTAAAATATGTATTCCTGGCTCAATTGTCGACTAATATTAATTTCAATCAAACACAGATTTAAGACGTAATCGTAGGGTAAATGTCGATAAAGAAGACGTAATTTGATATTGTTCATATTTTTAAAAGAAACATTCATCATAATGATTCATTGTTCATCGAACAGAGAATATTAGCTTGGACATAGGATAAGTTATTTCCTTGCATCTCAACATAACTAACATAGTATCTACACTGCTACATTAAGCTCGTATAAGCGCATATGCACAATTTATGCTGCTGAGAACTTAGATCAGGAAATTAATTCGTATCTGCCATCAACTCCATAATAATAGCATAGTTACTGGAAATTGCGAACTGTACTAACTCGCAAACCGCACGAAGACTGTGGATTATAGCGGGTAAAGACGCTCACGCACTATCCGGCTACCGGCGGCTTCCGGCACGATAACCGGTAACAGCCAAGCGTACGATAACGGGTCGGCTGTTGCGTTAAAAGTTGTACTGCTTGAAAAAAATTTATTCGACTGAATAACACCTTAATTTCGGTTGAATATAATAAGGTTATATTGATTCAGTATCAAAATCTAAATTGGAAACTGAATGTTCCTAAAATAATTATTCGCTTTAAAATAGCAATTTACTGTTATGCTAATAGTTCAAGCAAATGGTTCGTGTGACTTAAACATTTTTTGTCTGAGAAATGAGATCGTATATTATTCAAAGAGTTGTTTTAAGACAAAGCGACTAGGATATGTTGGTGTTTTAATTAAATTACATTTAAATACAGATACAAGCTTACGTAAAATACTTTATGATGTTGTTTCAGTGGAATATCGTACTTTACTACTTTACTTTAATACTAATGCTAGTAATGAGTTTATACAAATCCGTTTCAAATTCATCATTTATTCCTGTTGGTATTTTCTCAATTCACTTTTGTACGTAATTTTTTGATTCTAACAACGTTTCAGAAAGGTGGTTTGATATCGAAAAGAAGAAACTCGAAATATTGCTGATATAGTACATGTACATTATATTAAAAAAAGTTTTAGCTTTTAACGTATAAATAAACAAATCACTCCTCTTTATTATGCTGTTAATTAAAGTTTTTCACAAATAATTTTCATCCGAAGTAACCCGGGTAGTGTATGATATGCTTTAAGAGTGATATGCAGCGAAACAGACTACATCGCTGTAAGAACGGATGATGCATGTACAGCTTTACAATGTAGTTATAAAATACAATAGTTATAGTGATGTAGTAAAAACAAAACAGAAGTCGGGAACAGAATACTATGAAGGTTTATAGGAATGGCCTGTTGTCACGATATGTTTTATGACTTAAACTGACAAAGTATATATCTTGACTTGTGATATAATAGCATACAAGATATATTTAGCGATCAATTAGATGCGACTTGTACAGTTCGCACAATTTTCCAAATAGTTCTGAATGCAAACGGGTACTCACGATTTGAAATTTATGTCGATATATCGATCAAATTCCATAGATAGTTTTATCATTTTATCTCGGTGTAACAATGAGATACTGGGTCGAAATAAAAGTCGTGAGTATCCTGCAATGTTTAGTGTTCGCGATGAGTTTACATTTGTAGATGATGTCACGTAACTTACCGTGGATTAATTGAGACCGATCTTTAGCACGTTATTTATTAATTATTATTAATTATTTAAAGAGTTGTTTTAAGACAAAGCGAGTAGGATATGTTGTTGTTTTAATTAAATTACATTTAAATACAGATACAAGCTTACGTAAAATACTTTGATGTTGTTTCAGTGGCATATCGTAGCTTTAATACTAATGCTAATAATTAGTATATACAAATCCGCTTCAAGTTCATCATTTATTCCTGTTGATATTATTAATATCAGTTATATTATTTGTGACAAATGGCGCGATAAGGATGACATGGAAGGTCGAGAAGGTCTGACTTGAGTTGCTACTGCATCCTTATCATTTGCAAGTGTTAACAGCCCAAGACTCGGTGTAGCGTGAATAACGTACTTAGAATTATGAACGCATATCGCTATAAATAATAATATAATAATAAATAACGCCACACACTCATAGCCCCACACTAGGATACCCCGTGTCGTGGACATGGACAACACAGAAAG
>DWJN01007013.1:0-10264 GCA_018248895.1 Carystus phorcus | reverse complement strand
TACCTTTTTTATGCTGCGCAAGAGATCGGTGCAAATTCAAAAGACAATTTTATTTTGACGCAATAGTCACCGCGTCGCGGAGACGGGCAACCGTTCGAAGGGTCCTGGGTTCGATTTCCAACGGCAGAAACTTGAATGATGAGTTTAAATTTCTGTTCTCGGTCTGGGTGTGTTTGTAATTGTCTTTCTGTGTTGTCCTATGCAACCACGACACAGGGTATCCTAGTATCCTAGTGTGGGGCTATGAGTGTGTGGCGTTATTTAAAAAAAAAATCACACGGCTACTTACTGTCAGATGAGATTATCATCAAAAATTAAGTAATAATAGTTGACTGGTGGACAATGCCTTTAGGTATTAAGTGGTTCCCTTCGCTCCTTATTTTAAGAGGTGACATAAATAAATAAAAATGTAACTGATCCAAACATTACTTCTGATCCAATCTTCTGCTGTTATGCAGCCACTGCAATCAATGGATTAAATATAATAATTGTGCTTGTAAATAATAACTTACACATTTTCACTCGAACGATAAGACATTCTCCACGTAACTGGGTCGAAGTCTATACTAATATTATAAAGCTAAAGAGTTTGTTTGTTTGGTTGAACTAATTAATCTCAGGAACTACTAGTTCGAATTGAATCAACGGTAATAAAACATTAATTGAGCTCACTTATTGCTTAGTAGCATCTCCTTGCAGTCAAGGAGAGTTCAACAGAAATTACTAAACTAAAAATCTCTGTATCAACACTCCATAAAGACCCAAGTATATTAAAGTAAAGACAAATATAGCTATTAGTTATAGGGGGCGCTTGAAAATAATAGTGCCGCAGAAATTTTCGAATTACAAATTCTTATTACAAATGTATCCTAATTATGTATCCTAACAAAGGATGTGCGGTGGACACTTATTAGAGATGAAAAAGACAAATTAAAATGTTATCTCTTTCTTTACTCATTGACTCTAAACACCTAGTTTATGGCCGTATTGGTGCAGCTTAGAATACAGACTTCTAACCCTATACCAGCAGACTAGGTGATCGTAAGTGACAGAAGCTGATCTCTATGGTAGGGGATGACGTTAAGATTATATTAAAAACTGTAAGAGTTTTAAACAGTTTATTAACAATATTTAAACTCATAAAAGTATAAGTACTATTTTTGTAGACAGAATAATAGCGACTAGCCAAAATATCCCAGCCAGATACTATGATCCTGAGAAAGGATATATGTATGTATACGCAAAAGAATACACAACAGGATATTATATTACGACATTTGTGTGTTGAAACGTTATTAAAGTCTGTAGGTGATATTTAACAGGTTACAAATATTAAAAAATGTTAATCCATAATAAAATTGCTAACTTCATAATCACAAACATGTAATGGACATTATTTTTGTTTATTACTTTAAATAAATTGCACGTGTAATTTAAGAGATATTATTATTATAAGTGACTCGCTGCAGCAAAGCTGAATAACTATCCAATTGAATCAAAACGTTATGAACGATACCGAAAGGCTGGCACTCCAGGCTTTGAAAGATAATCTATGTCAACTTTAGGGCACCAATAAGTCTCATGAAAAAGTCATGAAAAATAAAATTAATCTTTATGTAATATGTTCGGTAATTATACCGAAGCGAAGCGAGGGCGGGCGCTAGTGAGATATAAAAACTCACATACAGATACACGAAAAATATAATTATGTATATGAAATCATTTATTCTTAACTTTTCTTTCTTTAAAAATCTTTGATGCAAAAATAAAATTGCCCAGGATTAAATTAACGTACTAATCTTGAATCTATTCAAATGAGTCCATTTTTATTATAGTAAGAAAGTTCGCTGTGATTTCTTACAATTTCTTTCAACTAACCGAAGTAATTTGTATGCCCTAGTAACTTTAATATCGATTGTTCGGCCGAATGTACCTCCATACAAGATAAACATCAGACTTCTAATGCACTTTTAATTTATTTAGCTTCAATGGAGAAAGTATTGCTAATGCTTTGCTACGAGATGATCTATATTCTATGGAACGATTTTTAATTTCTTTTTAACCTTTATTAAAAGGGCTTTATATTATTGGACTTGGTGTCCGTTTTTACAATAAGATTCTAAATTTGAATAAGGAATTACCTATCGACAAGTTTAAGCTACATGTGAAAGCACGGCTTGTAGATAAAGGTTACTACAACATAGATGAATACATAAATGATAAGGACGCCTGGAAAAAATTGCCGTATCCAGCTCCGCAAAGGCTAGTGATAGTATGCATGTATTATTTTATTTATTAGTTTAAAAGATATGCTGAGAAACTCCTCAACAAGAAACTTCTTTCGTTTTTTCTTCTCGATGTAAAAGCACCTTCCCGAAACAGTGATAAAATAAAAAAATTACGCGCATAAATGTATTGAAATAAAACTGATTGTACACTTTTTTTGCCGTGCAATAGCCAAAGATATTTAAGTACCTGACCAAATACTCATTGTAAGTGCTTTTAATGTAAATACCAACCGCAAACCTAGTCGCTAAATATGATCCATCATTATTATTGACACGAATTGAGAGACTATTTGATTTAATCAGAAATCATAACTGTAAAAGTTTTTTATAATAATTATTTGTGATTGTAAAGATTAAATTCGTAATGAATTAGGATATCATTAGTTTTTCATGTATGTTAATATTATAAACGCGAGTGTGTTTGTTTGTCCTTCTTTCACATTAAAATAGAGCGATGGATTGATGTGATATTTAGTAAGGAGATAAAGTATTGGAGAACGCCATAGGCTTCTTTTTATAGCGGGAAACATCTCAGTTTCAGGTCAACACAGCAGTTTAGAAATAAATCTAGTTATTGGAACGAAACATCCAATCGAGCGGATTTGGGAGAACTTTATTACGTTTAATAAAACGTAGCATTATTATATTAGTCAAAATTTATTTATATCGTCAAATTGTTATCGAAGAACATTCAACATTTCCTTAACAAACTGCACTATCAAAGTAAATTAAAAAACAGTTTATCCATAAGTTAAAATAAGACTTACGTAACAAATTATTAAAACACAGCATGAAATAATTTCTCGTAACAATGATTTAATTCCGATAACAGCAAAGTCCGTTCGAAATCTATAATCAAAGAGAAATTTCAGTCTTTCCCATTACTGTCAGTTTTGCTGTTCTGTTTTGTTGAAAGCACTGCTCACATCGCCGTGAATAATACTTCTCTTTTTTTCCGATTTGTATTACTTTTTTACTTACCTTGGAAGGTATAAAACACATTCACAGTTCAAGACAACAATCAGTTTTGTACTGTCAGCAAACGAAATGTCTCCAATTCACTGAAGACACAAATTTTGTAGCTAAGTGAAGTGACAAGATGGTGAAGCTAATTGTGATAGTCTTTGCAGTGATGATGTGTTTTATAGATCGTTCTGAAGCCGCCATTGATGCTTCACAAGTGAATTCAGTCGCAGATAATCTCAAAACCGTATCCAACCACAGTGATAGAACAGGACGGTCCTTACATAAGGAATGTAATAAAGAACTTAGCGCAAAATGCATTAAAATTCACGTCCTATCCTTCTTAGAAGATATCAGTTCTCGTGATGAACTTCATCTCCTACCAGGGCTGAGTATTGTCAAGGAGAATTTAACAAATTCGTCATCCCCTGAAGAGTTGGCAGCTGAACTGTCTCGTCAATTCCCTGGAAAGCCAGAAGAGAAGTTGAATAGATTTCTGTTGCATCGTTTGCAGGATTATCTAGATGGGCATTCGTTGAAATACAAGCTTTTAGATCCGGAAACTTCTAGAGAAGCATTAGATATTGCAGAAGATAGACAGTTTGAAGGCAGAAAGAAGGGAGGTGGTCTTGGTGGCGGCAAGGGAGGTGGAGGGGGTGCCCTAATAGCAGCTGCTTTGATGATGAAAGGTATGTCGATTTAAGAAATCCTAGAATTCTTGAAAGGTCGACTTATATAGGAAATTTTGAAAATATTGAAAATTTTAAAGTAGCTGAACGTTACACTTGGTCTCGTGTTTGAAGTTGTGCGTTCGAATTTTGAACGCTACGACTAGGTAGCCACCGTAGTCCATTTCGTTACATTGCTGACTTGAAAAGAGAGAAAGTATTGGCTCTGAAGCTCCCAGAAATCAAGAGGACTAACCAGGCTTCATGAAGAGATAATAATACTAGTAATAATATTAATGTCTTCGTATATTAATAATAAATCCTTACTACACTAAGCAAAACTAGCTCGTAGATAACCGGATTCTATTAGCTCTAATGACTCTCTCATCTACCAGCACGGGATTAGGTTCAGCATTCGAAGCTATCCCAATACAGCAAGTATTCAGAATATGAAGTGATTATTTGGAATATATGATCACTTGTTTCTTGAACATTAAATCATATGATAGTAAGTGGTTATCGTCTTCCAGGGCATACGAACTTTAGGGAAAAAGCGAACTGCACATTATTACTGGCTGTTTGAACTGCGGCCGAAACACGTAAAACACATATCACTATTAATTATAGAATGTGAGAATAGCTACTGGGTGGTACAGAGACCAGCGTTCAGTAGTAGACATCCGCAGATGGGGCTTATGGGACCAGTGCGATGACGTCGTTCAGGTGTATTATATAAATGTATAGGTTGTCAATAAGGACGTAGTCAGGATTTTTGTTCGAGGAGGTTTGATTTCTGGTCTGACACTTACGTATGGTGAACCACTGGTAGTGGACGGACCTAAAAAGATAGCTTGGTGGTTGATCTGAGTCATATCAATACCTGTGTGTCACCATTGTTCCATATTTTATTTTTTTGGAAATTTGGTTTTTTACCCCTAATTTTGTAAGAATTACAATCGGGTGTACATATAAGATTTCTGCCTTGGGGGTTAATATATTAAACCCTCAAAATCTCGCCCTCTCTACGGATTTAGGTAATACTTACGCTGCAACAGAAAGTGAAAGAAATAAGATTGTTTCTAAATTATGAAATTATTCAATTGTTTCATAGTTTAATATACACTTTTACCATACATATTATCATTGTATGTGTGTTTACTTGTCCTTTTTTCACTCTGAAATTTAAAATTCTCCGATGATGGTTTTGGTGTCAAAATCGTATCGATCGGATACATGGTTAATGTGTTACAGTCGAAAATATTGATTATTGGCTGATCGATTGGGCTAGATCTTCTCTACATACTACATATATACACATATGTAATTATATCCAACAGCACTTCAATAAACAGGATCAAATAATTGTGTTCTTCTGACTTTTCTTTACATTCGATTTTTGATTATGCGTAATGATACCTACGTGGCGGGTACAACTATGTAGTTAAATACATAATTATGATTTAAATCGACAAATTTTATTCAACGTATTTAATTAAAGTTGTTTCTATGGTTCATTAACATTAGTCTGTGAGTTTCTTAAATTTTGTTTTTCAGGTGCCTTAGGTGCGGCTGCTTTGGGCGCTTTAGCTTTACTAGCAGGAAAGGCTCTAATGACAGCCCTCATGTCACTTCTACTCTCAGCGCTTGTGGGCCTTAAAGGGCACGGTGGTTCCAAGTCTACTACATATGAAATCATCACCAAACCTGAAGTGTCTCATCACCATTCCCACAGCCACGAGGAACATCATGAGCATGACCATGGTCATGGAGGATACAGGAGAGCCTATGACGATAATTATAATAGTTATATGCCTTATGATACAGTTAATTAAGGTATATTATTGAAAATAATTTTATTGTGTGACTAAGGAATTAACCTGTTATAACATCATTTTAATTACTTTTTAACACATATGAGTTTAAATTTCTGTTCTCGGTCTGGGTGTGTGTGTAATTGTCTTTCTGTATTGTCTAAGGCGCAGGAAATTCTAGTATGGAGTTATGAGTGTTTATCATTTAGCGTTGTTATTGAGGTAAATATAAATATAAAAGTGGGATATAACCGTCGCAGACTATAGGTATTTTGATGTTCGAAATCTCTTTTAGCTACTTAACAAGCCTCAAAAATTTAAAAGGAGCTTGATGAGATACACAAAATTTATTTTTAAAATAATTATATAAGACATAATTATATAGAAACAACATTTATCAGTAAAGGGAGTGCCAAAGAATATTCTAATTTATATTCGAAAGATTAGAATATCGCGTCGAGAGAAACAATAGTTGAGTTTTTTTAAGGTTATTTATTATTTATTTATTTTAGTTATTACTTTAGACTTAAGTTACACTTAATTATAAATTAATACCGAATACTTTATTGAAACACCGCAATGTTGTTGAAAATTTTTTCTAAAGAATAATTTTATTACCCACCGTATTTTTATGTTTATTTATTTAATGTATATATTTATTTAATTGTATTTTGTATGAGTATATTTAAATTGTATTTGTATTTTTTTGTTTGTGATACACATATTTTCTTTCCTCAACCTCCCACATGGCCATTTTGGACTATCGACCAAAATGTCCTGGGTTCCATTCTCAGCGGTGATTTGAACGTTGAGTTAAAAATTTTGGTCTCGGTCTGTGCACACACAGAAGGACACATCATTGTCTTTGTATTGAGCTATGAGTGTAGCATTATTTATTTCATTCTTTTATAGACATGTATTTAGTTGTATTTAACATACTTACATTTAAATTTTCCTTTGTAATCTACTCTCATTATTTATATAAACATGTATTGTTGTGATATTTTTTGTCTTTATGTTCATGTTGTAAATTGTGTATTATGGCTGTATTCTTTATTATTGTTATTTTATTTATTAAGTGTATTTTTTGTTATTGGTATGTATACAATAAATAAATTGTATAATTCATATTGGACATTTGCAGTATAATAGCTGTGATATGCTGTATTCATTTTATTGGATCATCTCAACCAACCTCTGTATTGGCATTTATTTTTTAATGTAATCGTATTTGATGTTTTAATCATTTTATTTGTTAAAAAAAAATCATTTCCAAATTGTGTTTTATTTACCTAGCCTATAGTTTAAACGAGCAATTCTTAACAGGTGTACACGACACTAACATTTATGTTTTTTTTTGTATTTAGATTGTTTTATGTTGTGTATTTTTATTGTATTGTATTACTTCTTTACTAATAACATTGATTTTAGTGTCAACTACGTAATAATCCGTTTTCTCAAGATAAATGAATATTTTGTGAGCCATTATTAAGGAAACAAATTTATTTATAAAAAATAGCTCAATTAAGTTAGGTTAGACATGTAATAATCCGAGAGAAGCTGGGTCGCTCGGTTTAATCTGGTGAGAGAGAATCACAGATGCATTGTCAGCTAGGAAAGAAGAGTGAAGAAAAAATTTAATCTATATCTATACTAATATATAAAGCTGAAGAGTTTGTTTGTTTGATTGTTTGACCGGGCTAATCTCAGCAACTACTGGACCGATTTGAAAAATTCTTGTAGTGTAAGATAGTCCATTTATTTAGAAAGGCTATAGGCTATATAACATCACTCTAAGAGGAATAGGAGAGGAGCACCAATAAAAAATATTGCAAAACGGCGAAATTCAGAACTTTCCTTATGTGCTCTAAGTAAACGGTGAAAGTTACTTACTCAAAAATCATGTATTACAATATTATTCTAGTTAGTTCTAGAATAATAATTTATATGCCAAAACAACGTTTGCTGGCTCACCTAATCAAATATTATTATTGTCTACTCTTTTTGTTGTCTGTTTACAAATGTTTGATGACTTTAATGTTACTGATGTGAGTGACAGCGGTCTTCAAATTTCGTACTCAATTGTTGGCTACAAAAAATACCTTATTTTCAATATGGAATTTGTTATAATATGTTATCTTAATTCATAACGAAAGTTCCATGTGAAATCTTAGTACGATCAGAATTGCCTATATCAATCATAAAGGACTTGTCGTAAATGCCGAGAAATCATTGGAAGACAAACTGCGAGCAATTGGATAGAAATAAAGTGTGCTGAGGAGTTTCTTTTGCCTTTCTTCTCCTCGATGTAAGCGTTTTGGTGCTTCGGAGGGCATGGTCAGCCGTCAGACCCGGTTAAGCCATTTCGGATACCTTCGGGCAGCAAATCTTGCGACGCTAAGGTTGGCCACTAACAACCACCAATCCACAGTGGAGCAGCGTGGTGGAGTATGCTCTACACCTCCTCAGTGATGAGGAGAGACTCGTGCTAATGCCATTAATGAGTTAAAGACAAACTTAAGTCAAATCGCTTCGTTCACTCGTCTAAGTTATAACAAGAGGTTAAAACCGCAATAATATCTATTATTAACGGATTGGTTGAACAAAACACAAGGTTTCACCCACACAGCATGTCTCTGACCTTAAATCCCATAAACGTGATCAAAATAAATAAAGGTAACTCATTGCGAGAATTTCCATTTGAGTTTTCCACTATGGCACTAAGTCGAGTCGTGATTGAAATACTTTGTATCGCGTTTGTAGATGCAATAGTTTTAGAACACGTTAATACAAATTTCAACTCAAGTGACAGAGTTAAAAGTGATTCGGATGTAAAAGAAAGTGATTTGAACAATGTTTTTAACGGAGTCTACACCGAATGTCTCATGCACCTTTCGTATACTTGCTTACAGAAGAAAACATTGCTTTATCTGAAAGAGTTGGACGGATTACGCGAAATTTCTGTAATAGGAGATTACGTGAAATTTGGTAAGGTTAAGCGATCGTATTCAATTTAACTGTAAATTCGATTTGTCTTAAATGTGCTTAGGAGTTTCTTTCGACGTTTCTTCTTAATGCACTGTTCCGAAACGGTGGTAAAATAAAAAAAAATCGTGCATAAGTGTATTTGTATTATTTCTGTATTGTCCATGACACCCACGACACAGGGTATCCTAGTGTGGGGCTATGAGTGTGTGGCGTTATTTATCATTATAAACATAATATCTACATGAATAAATGATTCTGAATTTGAATTTAACGTTTATTGTACTAAATATGATCTTATATTTTTAGTTAAATTAAATAACAGTGAAGACAAAAGGCATGAGTTTGAAGAATCTACAATGAAATCATCGGAAGACCTGTCGAATTTGATTGATAAAGCAATTGATAACTTCTTTAATAATCACTTGATAAGATTCAGTGCGTTAGGAAAGGATATCCTGGTACCACACACAGGTAATTATTTACTAGTTATTTACAAAGCTTCCTTATGTGTCTTAATCATAGAACAGAAAAAACAAATGGAAGTGCAACGCACCAATACATGGTCTTAATTCTCTTCTTTCTAGTTGAAGACGTATCGATGTCTATTCTATTACTGATTACTGCAAGCGACTAGGTTCGAGTGGAATTTAACAAAAAAGTTACTGTTAAATTGGCAGCTTTTATGATAACTTATAATCTTATTATATAAAAATGTATGTTTGTCTGTATGTCCTCTGAAATGGTAGTAGATAAAACACTGATGTCTTTAGTAACTTTGTTCAGAATTCTCTGACGAGAGTTTTGGTACCAACATTATATCAATCGGATAATGGTTAATATATATGCTGACTTTCTTTTTTCTTTATATGCGTAGCAACGCGAGCCTGGTACAGATAGCTCTAAAATAAAAGTGCCAAGTTATTCTTTATTACATTAGCTACGTGCCAGTAAAAGTCCCGTCAAAAACGGTCCAGCTATTCCAGAGATTAACCGGAACAAACAGTAAAATAAGATAAAATTAATGATTAATTTGACGTAGCAAAAATTGCAAAGTCGTTAGTTCTATGCAAACTACTAAAGAAGTCTTTTTCTTAGACATGTTTTAGTTTTCAATACCCTTGTTTAAGTTAAAATTACAATTTATTAAAGGTTAAACGCCTTATACATATGTGCTAGCAATTACCACTGTCCTATTGTATGTAAAAAGTGCTTTGCTCAAAATCAAGGCGCGTAAATCAGGAATTTTTGAATTCAATACGAGTATGCTTAAACAAGTGTCATAAAAATCATTAAAAAAACAATGGATACCTTTATCTAATAAAGGAGACTAGTGAAAAAAATCTATGAAAAACAACAAGTATCATAATTTATTAAAAATCAACATTTTTGAGAAACTCAAGATTTTTATATGTAGGGGAAGTGCAGAACGCTAATATTTTTTTATAATATGCAGTAGAAGCATATGATACTAATAAAAATAAACATTACACACACTACCATTCATTTGAGACACATACAAGCGTAATAAAGATATGGCACATTAATT
>DWJN01007012.1:0-10265 GCA_018248895.1 Carystus phorcus | reverse complement strand
GAGTAATAAGTCCGGTTACTACGATTGTGTAGATGGCGCTGACATCAAATTAATAACCTTTAAGAGAATGGAGATCTGACGTCGGGCTAGGTAAGAAGAGGCCGGGTTCGTATCATTTATTTTTTCGATCTTGTGTACAGAAACCTTTGATAGCCTGATTCAGATTTTGAAACTTGACACATGTGTCATCAATATCTTCGCATAATGCTTTACCGCCGCAACATTCTGTGAGTTTATTTAATATTGAAATATTATAAGCTGTGGTTGCTTTGTTGTTGCCAAGTATTAACCTATCTTCTGTAAAAGTTTAAGCACCGAACTGTCGACTAACTAAAAATATTTATAATGTAAAATACTCAAGCTACTATTTGCATAATGCCCCTATTACTTTATGTATATCTCAGTGTTAAAACTACGCTTATTTATTTTGGCCTCATTTTTCTCAAATAATTAATATCACGGGTACAAATTTTAAGCATTTGTTATATTGTTTTTTTTTTTTTATTATCAGTATGTAGATACTTAAACGATTATATAAGAGAATGTATTGTCACGGAATCGTTATTGTTTGTGAGAGATTTCACAAGGTCGATTTTGTATATTTGTGTTATAAATTTATAGTATATTTTGTTACTAGCTCGAAGATAATACAGAAATATTTTATGTTCGTTTATTTTCGTCGTAACGGTATTTATTGCTGTCAAAAGATTTTTCATAACGACACAAGTGTAGTGGACAAAGGTGCGCGACCCTCGTCAAAGATTCACTCGTAGGCACAGTGCGTCGCAGAGATATGAGACTTCTAGTACGATATATTATATTTCCTTTACACAACTGGACCCTGTTAAGCAGAAAAGATCCAGTCAACATATTATATGAAATCGAATTACATACATTATCTACCAATCAAGTTTATCAGGAATGACAGAAATTCTTCCAATGAAAAGGCACTATTATATTACTTTAAAAAAAATTACATGTTATGTTTCATGACACCGCCAATTTTCATAAAGGTAGATTTACTCAAAATTACAAAAATGCTGATGGATCTTTTCTGCTTAACAGAGTCCAGCTATAACAAGTTGGGGGCTGCGACATTCGCGAGTGTAATCGCCAGTAGTTTCATTCTGTAGACTTTTCTGTTCTTTTCCTTCTTCAATCTACTTCCTTGGCCGTCCATGGGCAACTGTATCACTTATCATGTGACTCGTGTGTGTTAATTTATCGTCTAGTTTACTTTTAAATTTTCTAAGTAAAAGATAACATTTTTAAGCGACTTCAAATTAGGAGGAGGTTCTCAATTCGACTATTTTTTTCGTTTTTATTCGAAAGCTGGTTCTTGTCGTGTAGTTTCAAATTAATTTGAGGAGTAGTTTTTGAGTTATGCCTAATAGTTAGCTTTTACTTGATACGTATCACTTAGGAATCGGAAAATTTAATACGGCGTATTTAATTGAAGTAGGTTTATTCTTTTGTCTATTGACAAAGTGATTTCATAACCACCAAAAAACCACTAAAAATAACAAATAAAAAACTTTTAACAAGAAAGTGAAACAGCCTCCAAAAGGAATAAAATAATTCGGAGAGGAAACCTGTTTAGGAAGTCGGTGCCTTTGGTCTAAATCAATTAAAGAAACTGGTATTGTTCCTATAACAATCTATTTTTGAATAAGCCATTCATAGTTATCTTCTGCAATCAATCCGTAATAGTAATCAAACATAATTATAAATTATAAACATATTTTAGCGAGACATTTTGTAAAATATGTTTTTTTATGTTTAATTGGATTTTGTAGGAAACTGTTTTGTATTGCAAGTATATAACTTAGATACACAATTTGCGAATATACATATAGGTAGCAGCAGAAAAACAATTTTTTTAATTTCATATAATTTTAAACCGATACAGGTAGTCGGTGGCTTTAACTAAATCTATCTCATCATCTCTCGTCTGCAGCATTATTGTTTCAGAAGAATCCAAGAGGCTTTCCTGTAGCTTAACTAGAAAGTTTCCAAGAACCCTTCTAAAGGGATTATCGAAGAGATTTCTCATACTGAGAGATACTAGTAAAATAGAAGTATAATGTTTCCTATGTTGCTGTTTACATTGCGTTCAAGAATTGAAAAAGGTATTTTGTGCTGTAATGAGAAATCTTGTATGGGAATTTGAATTGGATTTTATTTTAGAGCGCTAAAATAGTGACAACGTCGTTGACTAGAGAAGATGGAAAATTATTTCCATCGGGGTGAAAGGTGCATTTTGTAATATTTTACTTCGTTAAGATGTCTCCACTTCTATTTAAACGGGTGGTATCCTCTCTATAAGTCTACGTCTAGATATAAATGTTGATCGGATACACGTAATATACATACATATATGGACACTAGTTCTGCATTCGTTTATTTTTCATATGATTTTGTTTGTTTAATTACAACCGGCTACAACTAGGTGTAACCAGGATACATATATGTAAGTTCAACCGCATGTGGCTGGTTACACCTAGTTGTAGCCGGCTAAAACTAGATGCAGCCGCACTTCGGCTATTAGCCGTAACATATACATATAAATTTGGATAAAAAAAACTGGATCATGTCATTGCAAATAAGTTAACGACTGATAATTCTACGCAGACTGCGACTGGTTGTACCAGGATGTGTCGTGTCGGGGTCCTGGCGCTTGCGTCCTCGCGAGTCCGGGATATCCCGGGATCTACCCACCGCACCGTCGCTGCCGGTACCTGTTCGCAACCAACTCGGTACACACAAGAGTCAAAATCATCTTCACGTCTATACTGCTACCCAGAAAGTGAGTATTGATGTATATATTTTTAATATTTTAAACTAAATTCGATCACTTATTATTGCTTCACGTATTACGATATTTGTACGAAATGGAATCGTGAATTCGTGGTCACAAACGACCAAACCAATCTTATGGAAATTTGTATATAGTTTCGTAATAAATAGGACAGTTGTTAACTCATTTAAATAATATTTTTATTAGAAATTAAATATTTTTATAGGACACTACTAGTTGTCAAGGCAGAACAACTTACAGCATATAAAATATTTCATTTCTATCGAATCGAATTCTGAATCTAAACCATTCTCAAATCTATTTAAATAAAAAAATCATCATAATCGGTTCAACTGTTTAGGAGGAGTTCAGTGACGAACACAAGAACAGAAGAATTATAATATATGTATAAACATAGCCTAGAAATTATTTTTAATTAGTTCAATAACTTTCTAGCAGGTGATATTAATTACTTAATAGGTACAATACGTCAACATCTTTTAACTAGCTTTGGTAAGCATCTAATAGATGGCGCCTCTCTTTGTTTTGGCTAATACAGTTTGAAGAAAACTATATAGACATACAATATTTTTATTTGTTAGAATATCTATAAAATATATTGTAAAATAATCTTCTAGGTTGGCTAGTAGTTATAAATTTTACGGTCTTTGTCTATAAAGGGCACATTTGAACGTCAGATAACAATTGAGCAACGTATAATGCCTGAATTTGCAGAAAGTCTATATTTACTAAATTGTTATAATGCGTATTTCAATTCACGTAAAAATTATGAAGTCGTTAATAACGTTGTCGTACTGTAACCACTTAGTATGCAAGGACTGCCGAAAGACTGCATAATACGAATGAAATACGCTCCGCTTCCAATTTAATGGAATTCCGAAGTTTTGCTTTCATTGACTTTGTTGGTTTTGGTTCCCTGAGTCAATAGCGGCGAGTTTTAAAATTATTTTAACTACCATAAAGACGGTCATTCAAAATTGAACTTAAAAATATATTCTGCTGACATTTGATGATGCACATTAATAGCGGAATATTTTAGCTAACGGACTATCAGGCTATCCGATGGTGTTTTGATTGCTGAGATTAATGAAAACTCCTCCAGCGTTCTTGCAACTGGTAATTATTACAACTAAAATGTAAGACTTTAAGGTTGATATTAGGTTTGTGAAGAATCCTATGAACATGAGTACAGTCGGAATTTCGGTAGTACAAAACCCAATGACGCAACGTCCTATAGAAGAAAACGAACGCCATTGCCCCATTTGTTCTAGGATTAAAGGATTCCTCGCATTCAAGGGTCATATAAAATGCCCTGGAAATCTAGAAAAGTCTAAAAAACTTCGAAGTCAGGATATTTAGTCAGTTAAAAGAGCAGTCATGGAACAAAGATAGGGCATACTTTTATTTACGGGGACGATTGTTCGCCGCATTTCAACGACCGAGCAGAATCCACACAAGTGCTCGATAAAAATAATCTAAAGAACGTCGAACGAAAAGATTATTTTGACGTGGATATTGGAAGAGATTTAAAGTTCTGTAGAAATGGAAAATTATATTAGTAATCGAATTGTGTGAGTTTAATGTTTAATTTAGTATTAAATATGAGGACATGGCTCCCAATGGTATACGCAATTATACAAAACTATCAAGACTGATCAATTTTGCCATGGGCTACTGACTATGAAGACTATGACAAAGGGTGACTTATTCCTGAAACTATTTATTGTATTCCACTTTTTGATTATTCAATTTAAAAAATTAGTGTTATTGAATTTATTAAGATAAACGAAATAAAAATAATGATGTACTTATTGCCATAAGTCGTTTATTATTATTAATTTATTGGAAAGGGTTTTAATTATATATGTAGTTCCCGCTCGTAAATCTACCGTCATATCTCATTCGTATAACGTATATCAACTTATATTTTTTTGTCTATTTGATGAAGAATATAGAATAACAGCTATGACAGACAGACAGCGTAGGTTGCTACAAATGGGTTTTAACTGAATTTGAATAGCTACTTCAATGGACTACTTTCTTGTTCGAAGGATGAATTATAACATGTAGATACGATATAAAATTCAAAGTGCCTATCTGCTCTTTACTTAATATGATCTCGGTTCCGACAGCGGAATTGCTGAAACCACAATTTTGTTGGAAATAAAACTTAAATATGATTAGCATGGAATGCACCATGACCTGCCTTGGGTATTACTGATATTAAAATGTTCGTAATCATTGCGTCAATACAATAAATTCTAATTTAAAACGCAAAAAAAATATTTGATGTATGTAGGTAAATGCTAGTAAAGTAGCTAAGGTACCTAGAAATGGTAAGTGATGTAATAAATTACATATACACTTATGAACAGATTAGAATAGATTGCATCTACCACCATTTCGGAAAGGTGCCTTATATAGGAGAAAAAACGTACAAAGAAAATCCGCAGCACATCTTTTAAAATAATACCTATACTAAAGACAAACTTAAAAAAAAATTGACATAAAAGGAAAACCGCATTCGAAAGGGATAAAATAATTTGATAAGGGACTCTGCTTAGGAAGTAGGTGCTTTTGCAGGTTCCTGTGTACTATTTTAGTATGTATTTGATATAATAGTTACTATTGATAATAAACTTAAAGTAACTGATTGATATAGACAGAATATTAATGTGCAATTAATTAAAATTTTCGCTACTTTGATATACAATTCATCCTACAAATAATTTAACACTATGCACATCATACAACGTCAGACGATGTGGAAACTACGTTGATTACATTGCACTTCTGGCGGGTTCTTCACTTAAATCTCGCTGTGCAAACTATGTCATGAGAACATTATATGTACGAGTATAATACAGGCAATAACTAAATTGAAAAGGTTTATTTAACAGAAGCAAATGATTTTTGATTACTACGAGACGATTTTGAGGTTTTGTTAATTATATTTGAATCGATTCCGTGAATGAGTTCCATATATCTCTAAGTTCTAGCCGACCTTCTCTCTGTGCATCTTAGTGCATTATCAATATAATATATTCATCAAGTTCCTTCTTCTGGTTATCGATAAGCATTGTACCACTTTAACATTGACAACATTATGACATACTATTCTTTATCTTCGGGGGTTAATATTACTATAATTGTAAACCGTTTCAAAGTTGTTAGTTTTAATAAAATGGTCAGTCAACTTCTTAATTAGAAAGTTATCGGCAGCACCTTTGTATTATGGATGCTGCCGTGGCGGGTTAAACTTGGTCCTCATTCAGCTTCCTTGTACCGGTAAAGTTAAACTATTAACATTTTTATTCACATTTTAACAAAAACGTATTTTTTTTATTTCGAAACCACATAAAAAATCAACCATAACTTCTACACCACTTCCCATTCACATTTTATATATTGTGCAATAAAATATATCTATCAAAACAGTATACGATGAATCGCGTAGATTAAGTAAATCCCTCATGAAAATCACATCAATATCACCGATTTGGCAGAAATCCTGCCCATTACGGATAACATCATCTACATAGAACAGATATTACCACCACAGAAGCTATTCCATCTTTTCGGTTATTACGCCATAAGCATAACAACTAGGTCTATGAATATGGCGGTTTCTGACGGAAAACGTATAACACGCGCGAACAAATGGCCTATTCAGATAATTTGGCATACGTTCCTATCACATTGTGGGGACTATCTTCAGCGTGTAGTAATTATATCGTGTTTCACAGTCACTGTGCTACGGACTACTTAACGTTAAGAGCTGGCAGTTCGCCGTCCGCACCATTGCTCGCGTCGCTTTGCTCTGAGAGAAGCACCATCTT
Organism: Carystus phorcus; assembly: GCA_018248895.1. NCBI lineage: Eukaryota > Metazoa > Arthropoda > Insecta > Lepidoptera > Hesperiidae > Carystus > Carystus phorcus. Next base: position 3,608 of record DWJN01007012.1, on the reverse strand, counting down.
GGAACACCCTGGACCAAACTTGTTGTTGGAATTCAAGTAATGTATTTTTTCTTTTAATGTTTTAATGATTTCTCAAGTTGTTACTAAATTCACAGTGATTGCGTCTTGCAATAAATTTTCTCTGTCTTAGCTACATTTCTCATAGTCACGTAGATGTGTAGCTGTGTTTACTTTGGATTTATTACTTATATATTTTACTAGCTTTATGAAGGTTAGAAACTTGATCGCTTCGTAATCATTGAGAATACATTTTACAAAAAACGCTCGCAATTCATTCAGTTATTATAAAATATTGTTCGTTTAAATGTTTTGAATTTTATCTTTATTTTTCCAATGGCTGATAAATGCTACTCTTCAGATATATCATTGGGAACTGCAGGTGGAGCAAATGGAACCGAACTCGCAGTAATAAATTTCACTTCGACCGATATAGCCGCAATTTAAAAACGTGCTATCGGAGTTTAAAAGCTTCGAATAATTTGCACTTTGTTTTAACAGTTCCGGGCCATTAGTCCGCCCTACTACTACAATGGGTTCATTGCGAGGCTGGAGTTCTTCGAGCGAGTAATCGATTCGTTCATAATGGAAAATGTCTAACTTTTCATTATTATGTATTCATTTTATTGCATTCAGTTTTTACCACCATTATTCTATACTATTCTGATTTTGTTTTTAGTTTTGATTTTGTTATGAATATGTCATTAAATTTGATGTTAATGATCATTGTTACTAATGTTACATTAATTAAAAAGGGCATCTCGTAGTTTAACGTAGTAGCCTTGGAATGGAAATTCGTGTATCCAATAAATAAATGAAACGAATTTATGTGTATCCATTGATTGTTAAATTAAGTTACATTTAAATTTCCAATTAATATGTAATTTGTTACAATGAAATGTGATATTATTTAACTGCATTACGACACATGTCGCTAGAACGTTTATATCTACCACAGCTAAGTTTTAAATGTTATTTTGTTATAAACGATGAAGGCTATTGAGCATGTTACAACTTCCTAAAGAATGTTTATAATAAAATATGACTTGTTGTTCAGTTCGGGGCCATTGGTCCCACCCTACGACTACAATGGCTTCATAGCCAAGTTGGAGTTTTTGGAACGAATCGATAGCAGCGGACCGCCTCCCACCGTCGTGGCTGCTTCGGAGCCTCTGGCCGCGTTAATACATCCCAACCATCACGGTACGTTCATCTACACATATAATACAACTGTAACTGATTGCTGTCTGCACAAATATATTAATAAATTTATAAAAGCCCCCCTTTATATACGAAATAGAACCCAAAACAATGTCTTTTCATTTTGTCTGTTTGTCAGTACGTCTGTGTGTGTATGTTTGTGGACCCTAAACTCAGAAACGGCTTATACGATTTGAATGCAGTTCTCAGTTTCTCTAAGGCTTACTTAACATTCTGTGTTTTATTTCATTTAAATCGGTTAACAAATAAAGAAGTTATGTCAATCCTTCATTGACTGTTTGGCTAAACGAAGATGGTTGGGTCACCTTATAAATAAAATGAAGCAGCAACTACTTTATTAATTGCTCTTGCAGCTATTAATATGACCAGAATAAACTAATCAGATCCTCTAATAAATCAACAAAATCTTAACGAACTGTTGTTAATTATATCTACCGTTGAATTGTAAAGATAGATATAAAGATGATTTATATCGTTGTGGATACTAACAACAAATAAAAGCATTGAAGCAATTATGCTAAAAAATCAAGACTGAATTCTCTTCTAACACACTATGATTTATTCATTGAATGGACCTCTGTTATCTGAACTTATGCATACTAATAAGCGTGGCGGTGTAGAATATAATGTTTGCATTTGATTTTAAGATCTAGCTACAATTCCAATTAGAGCACCAGTTAATGTTAATTAGACTGAATAATATCACTTTGCTTCTGATAGACATTGTTATATCCTATTTCATATTCCAAGCTTACTTTTCGATGAACTGTGTATGAATATGTGTATTGTGTGTTTAAAGATATGTAAGTGTGTGTCTATGCATTCTCATTTGTTTAAATTTTCATTAGGTTTTGGTTTCCTTTACGTAAAATATTGTTTGTTTATTTTGAAATAAATATTTCAAAATTTTTAGTAATTTATAATTGCTTAAATATAAACTTTTTTATGACTTAATTTAAAAGCTTTTTTATGACTTAATTAAGTATTCAAATTGGAACCTAATAATTATCATAATTTTTTGGAAATTTGAATAGACTTTAAAAATTTTCACAGAGTAATTATATAATAAGTGTACTCACTGACTGTGATTTAAATATAAGAATGTCATATTGGTAGCTTACGTTTACGTATTATTATTTTTTTTATTAGTGGATAGAACTGCAGCAATGGAAAGCAACTTAGTGTCGAACGAGATATCTGGCAGCGGCACGCGAATAGGTTGTGGCGCCACTGTACGCGGGTATGGCCCTGGCGGGGCGCGCTCTGGGCACTTCGACACGAGAGGTTCGGCATGGCGGAACCAATGTACGATACACTTGCTGGGCATGCCCACTGATGTCGTTCAAGTGTCCCTATTCAATTATAATTTAAGGTAATTAAGAATGAACATTACATAATAAAGAACGTAAATAATTTATTGATTTTTTATTGATGTTAAAAAAAGTTACGTTGTTTCAAGTGAAATATGAAATTTACTGGAGGGCTTATCAAAAAGTATACTTTTAAACCTTCCAATAAATAATATAGAATAATTCACTTATTCTTAATGTGTATTTCTGGGTGTAATTAATTTTTTCTTATGTGTTAACGTCCATTGTAAACTGCCTTTTGTGCATATCTTTTTAGTCCAATGGTTAGCTGGTAGAGAATACGAGTAGATTGAGCATTAAGCTCACCATTTGTTCCGTTATATTTTATTGTGGTCAATAAAGGTTAAATAAATAAAAAAATGTCAATCGATTTTTAAAAGCAATTTAAAGAATATCCTCTTAAATTGTTATATACATAATAATAATTTTTGTCATCTAACATAAACCCTTGTCTACACCATGGGTTTGAATGGCAGAAAATGGTGTTAGCCATTATGTTCATCCTTTGACACACCTGTTGTTATACTAAAAGATTAATAATAAATTATATAATTATCACTTATAACGCACTATCTTATATCGAAAGAAACTTGCTGTCAAACTAATGTAATCCATTGTTACACCAGGTTACCAAGTTGTCGATCTCATATTGAGGTCTTAGAAGGTCTACACGAATTTGGTGGAAGATCAGAGAGGGGCGAAAGAATAGAGCGGGGAGACCGTGCACTCCTGAGGGTATGTGGTCCCTCAGTGAGGGAAGCTAGGGACCCTTCAGGAAGGTTCCTGGTACGACAAGCAGTCACTTCGAGGGGTGCTAACTTGACTTTACTAGTGCGGAGAGCAGCTTCTCAGAGCGTTGACGAAGAAGAATTTGTTGATGGTGGATTTGCTTTCCATGATGGTGAGTCTTTATATTTTTATTACTAACTAGTGGCCGCCCGCAACTTCGTCCGCGTGGAAGTGGTAGTGAGCATTTCCCTTCACTGCTCTGCTCCTATTGATTGTAGCGTGATGAAAAGT
>DWJN01007011.1:0-10265 GCA_018248895.1 Carystus phorcus | reverse complement strand
TGGATTAATGTTATTCTGTAAAGTTTACTAATAATGTACATTAATAAATAAATAAATAAATAAATAAATAAATAAATGTGTTAAAATAACGAACATGCAAAAATGAATTTCTTCGTCCACATTTTTCCACGTCCCATCGCTTCTGTGCGTAACGCGAAACATGACATGGTTGACAGAGTGAACGTCTGTGTGATTGTTTATTTTTTCGGTATTATGCATGCAGTACTCAAATGATAATTATTTTAATTTCTGTACTTTATTAAAAAAAAAAAACTTAATAATATCTGTCGAATCTTATAAGAACTTGAGATATTCTAATGACCTACATATTCTGACACAGTCGATAAGTTTACTTTACGAAGCTCATGCTGTTAATTGGCACATATCGTAGATAGTAGATACTGAATAAATACTCATAATTTTTAGTTTATATAAACTAGTGCTTTCGTCAAACGACGGTACAGGCCGCACTGAAACCTAAAATTTGTTAAATTTTCCCTTTACACTACTTGCTGCCACGGGCTTCATTCGAGAAAATTTTGGACTTTCAACAACAAAGTATTTAACATTCAGATTTAAATATTTTTTAATAAACCTTTAGGCTGTGTATGTTCCCAAATCATCATGTACATTGTATAAAATTCTATGCTTCTAGGTTGACTTGTTCAATATGTGCTTATCTGTCTATCAGAGACATTGAGCGTTTTATGAAATAGATTGATTTTTTAACAAAATAAACTTTTTCAATCTTCTTTACCTTTAAATCGTATTTTAATGTTATGCAATGGCATATGATACTGTGACTGATATATAATCCTATGGCTTCGCTGTAGGTACAATGACATACGTGATTGCTTTCAACGCCCTGAGTGACGTTGTTGAGCCTGGATAAATGCCTGTTATGCGATATCATGAATATCGTGATACAGCGATCGCAACGTAACTACGTATTCAAAAGGTCACATCCATTTTGAATGTCTTTTGAAGCGAGCCAGAGCAAAATCTCCATATCATCTTAATGCTATCAAGTTTAATAAAGAGCCAGTTAACGATGTCACTTATTTTTAGTAAAATGCACGACAAATACATTTTTATTTGGTTTCTAGATTATAAAAGTATTTTCATTTGAATTGTAAATTAAGTAAATCTAGTATGAGATAGATCTGTATAACCTTTCTTAAAAATATTTTTGTGTTAATTCGGTGATCGTTAAAGCAAAATTACACTTTGGTTATGGGAGAGATTATCAAGTTGTAAACAATGTCTCGAATTCATCATCTCAAATAATATGAACGTTAGTATTTGTTTAAATAATTAGAACAACATTAAAGATTGAGAAAATACAATACGTATTGATTTAAATATTTTTCTTGGGTGATTACAGCTATATTATTTTCTTCTGTGAAATTATTCATTTTAAACATTGAATCCGATATTTAGTCAACGTGGAAAAATTATAAGAAAAACAAAAACCCAAAACTCAGGGGTATTTATATTCAAGCAATTTTCTGGACTTTGAGAGCTTAACAAATTTGTTAATGGGCACTTTCGGGGTAAATATAAAAATAATTTTACAGAATTTTCGCTCTCAACCGACTTGGCAGTTGACCCGTTAAAGTGTACCAAACGAGTTCGGGTGGCGCACTGGAATCGGAATCCATTTCAAGTTTTATAGGGAGACCTGCCGGCTATCCGGCGGAACTTTATCTTGAAATTTTACCTAAATGATGAAATCGTGGTTGGGGATTTCGGAACTCACTGTGCATCTTTTGAACCAACTTTGGTGGAAAGTTTTATTATAAATTTCAAAGTTTCATTCGGTGGTGAGACGGATTGAAGTTTGTTCGTGTTTAAATCTGACTGTATAAAAATGGTCGTTTCTAGTTTCATATCTGGGTAGAGAACGGGTTATATTAATGCGAGTAGAGTTTTAAAGTGGTCTTATCGAAGCACTTTATTTTCAGCTCAGCTCGGGAAGACTCTTATGAGTGTTAGTAGTGATGTAATTTTCGACCTTGTCCCCGCTACGCGAACTTCTTGCCGCTCGGCTACTGACGACAATCCGTCAACTTCAGTGAACTTATTCACATAATCAGCTTTCGGCGTCCCACTCGTTTCTATTCAAATCTGAAGTTATAATTGGCGTACTTTTTGCCGTAAAGTCAGCGTCTGCTGAAATAAGAATTTTATTTCTCTGTTGCGAATTGGGATATTTGAGAGCTGACTCTTTTTTACAGACGGCCACAAATATAATAAAGTTATATTTATTCTCTCGAATGAATCATTTTACTCTGAAATCCTTAGTAAGCTTCTTTGCCTGTTAACATAGAGCTTGTTATTCATCTTGTTGTATTACTATATCAAAGGTTTCTACGGGCATTTTGTGTAATATGTGAAAATGATCATGCTAAAAATTTGATTAGACTGGAAAAGAAAAAAGGCATGAGCAAGCTGCTATACAAAATCCTAACTAATCCGTATTGGATTATGAATTATTATTTAATATAATAAAGTAATATATTCATAGTAAAGTTTTGATTCGTAAACCTATTATTGTTGCACAGAGAAAAAGAAATTCGTCGACGACAAGATCGTAAGTTAGTTATTATTAGAACATATCTATACAATAGATAGTTTGATTTCCATGCTCGATTTCGCTTTCTTAGTCAATAAGACAGATTTAAAAGGACACTGCTGCATAGCAGTTATCCTAATCCTATCTAATTTGTGTAATTTTGACCAATTTTTAGCATATTATATCTATATAGTTCATGTCTTCTGATTGTTTTAACGAAGCGTGATTGTCTACATAGTTAATTTTTTTCTAGTGGTTATCAATTAAAACACAGAAATTATGCAGCGTAAATCCTTGTTCGTTTTCTGAACTTGACATTATGAATTCGATAACGTCAAGAAGTTGGTAATAGTCCATAAGTCTCAGGTCGTATATAAGATCCATGTGAAAGCAGCAATTCCGCGAACTATTCATCTAAAGTATCTTTATCCAAGTGTGCAATATTTCTGTACTGATGGTGTACAATTGATTCAGTGCCGTATGCCGTGACTTTATGGTTCCATTTTATCTGATGTCATATTATATCATGAACAATTACTGTCATATCGTGGTAATTGATTGGATAATGCCGTCGTTGGAGGTAATCGTTCCATAGTCACTGTGGCGTGTCAGTGCACTTGATTGCGTATACGATTGTAGTTTATTCTAACTATGTTTTAATGTATAGAATATTGCTATGCATGTTAGAAATCGCTTTTAAAATTTATGGAAATTTTTGCTCCACCTCTCCATTACGATTTCAAAATGTTTATAGAAAGGAAGAAAACCAAAATATGCCTTCGAAATAGCGGTCGGCCAAGGAAAGAAGGTTAATAACTTTCGTCAGTTCCAGTAACAGGTGATATGAAAATCATTAATGAACCAGAATCATTATTTTGTTTCACTGTAAAATTACGTCACTAGAGAAACAAAAGCATTAACGACCGTTAAGTTTCAGCCTTGCGCTTTTTTAATAAGGGAAAAATAAACGCAAATGAAAAGCTTGAAGCAAATCATAAAGCGTTAATTTTTTTGCCATTGTTCACGTGAAAATTAAACCTCATTTAACAATAACGTACCAAACACGATGTGAAATTCTACGATAATGAACTTGAAAGTTCTTTCATGATTAATTCACTTTGTGTTGAAGTAATCAGTGAACACGAAGTTATATTCGCAGGTGTATTAAAATAATAAGCGCTGTATACATCTGAATATAAAAGTTTTGAAAAGAAAAATACGAGGCCAAGCCTTGGAACGCGACCATTAATATGTTCTTGGTTTCGTGGTTTTTTCCATTAAAACGTTAATGCTCAGTTCTTATTAGATTATGAATAATAAAAGTACAAAGAAATTATGTCTTATATTTAAAAATGTTTTTAAAGAAAGAAATTAACGAGATATTTTAATTCTTTATAGAGATCAGAAATCAGATATCAGAAATCTTTTTGGATCTATCGCATGACCTAACTGTTTGAGCAAATGTTCAGTTTATCCTGATACATTTACATATAATTAGGTAACGTTTCTTTTGCAGTGTTTCAACAAACCATGTTTGTAAGTACCTGTGTTACTTTTTTACATAATATAAGTTATTGCTTGATCACAATAAGCCTTGAGGCGGTGATGTGATCTTTATTATATTATGTTTATTTAAATCTTGATATCAAGAATATTTGCAAAAGACTGTTTTAAAAAGACGGAATATAATACTTTTCATAAGCCAAATCGTGGGTACATAGTATTCACACGTTTTCTACATTCTATTAACCGTCGTAGTGAAGCCAACATTTCTTCCATAGTGAGGAAGCATGCATCACAAATAACCGATAGCAGCCATCCATTCAAGTTCCGGCCGCACTCGACGTAGCTCATAATGTGTTAACGCTTACGATCCGCACGTGCCACGAAACCATAAACCCCTTCATTAATCTTACGCGCGGTCTTGGCCGCGAACTGAAGCGGGTAGCGTTGAAATACAATTTAATATATTATTATTATTAGTACGTGAAGAAATGCGTAAATTCAATGCTCTTTACTCCACAAGACTACACCAATACTTATCATCAGGTTAGAGAGTAATCAAGAATTAAATTATAATTAATGAAAAAAAAAAGCTTTGTAATTTATTCCTTGATTGATATTTGTTTCACACGTTTTCATTGTTATTTTATTCTTCGCAAAATGAATGATTATGAATAATAGGTATCGTGTTTATTAGAATACTAGCATTACGCACTGTTATCCACTCCGCTGTCCGCCCTGCTTGCGCACCCACTTATGTTCCGGCTTGCGCACCAGCTTGCCCACTTACCTAGTTGGTTAGTTGCGACCCAATTTGCGCACTTCTCTACTTGCCTCCCAGCTTGCGACCTTACCTTCTTGCGCCCTTTCCTACTTGCGTCCCACCTTGCGCCCTTTCCTACTTGCGTTCGTACCTGCGACCTTACCTTTTTGCGTCCTTTCCCACTTGCGTCCCAGTTTGCGCACTTCCCTACTTGCGTCCCAGCTTGCGCTTATACTTGGACCGCAACCTTTGTAGTAGTTACCACACTCGTAAGTATTCATGGTGTTTAATTGTCGGTGCATTATATCAACCAACACACATTGGTGTATCATTAGCATATTCATGCGCAAATGAAATCATTACGAAGCTCAGTCACGCAATAGTTTGTTGGTAATAAACATAACAAATAAAATTACATATAACCTTCGTAAGTACTTTGATTCATTCAGTAATCGTAAAACTTGTTAAAACCTATTTATTACATGTCTTGCGGTTGTTACGAATTACAGAGTTTATATCATTTGTCGGTACTGGTGAATAGTAATCAATGAAGTATAACTAGGTACTTTTAAATATAGTTTTAATTTAATGCCGGGTATTTTACTAATTAATTAATAAATATGAATTGAAAATTTTATTAGAAAAAATATACACATACATATTTGAATATAAATATGTTGTTGAAAGGTACGAAGCTACATCTGTTAAGTGTTAATAAGGAAGAAATCTATAAACCTAGTTCACCGAATACCTCAGATGACCAATTAAAAAGTTACCTTTAAGCTGCAAGGTCTCAGATATACAAAATTACCAAAAGATTAGAAAGAACCATTACTTTCAGTTTACTTTGATGAAAATCATAAATATAAAGGAACACTCAATATAATTAACATTCGTTTACGTTGAAAATAATATACTGAAGCCATCAAGCGTGGCAACGTATCGAGCCTGCTAATGGGAATTACTCGTAAATTGTAAATAATATGTTTGATGAAGCAACTCCCATAAATCGTACTGGATTCCCACGGCTATTATGAATACTAATTGTGATGATAGTGTGTGACCGAAAGTGAGGAATATGTTTCGTTTGAAAAAGTTATTTCGTTATCATTTGTGATTGTATAATCAACATGCCTAATGTATGTTCTATCGAGTTAATACAAGGCACACAATGAATGACTGACAATGTATAGCTACAACTATAGTCAGTGGAAATAGAAGCATGAATTTTTCTTCATGGCTTCCATATATTCCTCTGTGAGATAATTTTTGGAAATTCTACCTCATAAAAAATGTCCGCAGTCCAATTTTTAAAGGGCTCATAGCCCAATGTCTCGCGTTGATCTTAACTGATCGACAAATTTAAGCACCTGCAGGCGCCGTCAGTAGCACGGTGCCCACTGGTGGCTAATTGTTTTTGAGCGTTTTTTGCTTAAAAACATTGTGATGTAGGAAAGACGTTATGCCTTCTGTCGAGGTTATCGCATCACTAATGGGTTGAAGCCAAGTCCAATTTACATAGAAGCTTGTGGATAGGTACCTACTTGTAACATGTTTATAAAAAATAAAATAAAAACGTTCGTTAATACATTTATATAATTTGAAACGTTCAATAATTAACTTTTTAACTTTAATAAAAACTGCATTTGAACAGAAAACCAAATAATAATAAGCACACAAAAATAGTAAAAATAATTAATTCCTTTATTTAGTAAATCTTAAACATTGGTTTCTCAAGACGTGTGGACGAGACACAGCACGCCATCAGTCATTGCCGCCATCAGAGTGACGGCTGTCCGTCGTCACCGTGTCCCGTCAGCACTGAAGTTACGATAACTATTTAAACCACTTTATTCTTAATTACTGCTGATGCTTATATTATTATTAAGTTGTTAATATTGTTACTGATATTTCTTTCCATGTGGCTTAGCGTGGTTAGCTTCCATTGTCTTGCTTGAATTAGTCGCCGGACGATTTGTGGTGTTTCGGTTGATTTCTTGAGAGCCAATACTCTTTTCTGTTTCACTCTTTTTATTGGCTTGTAATGCATCAGTTGGTCATTGGTCGAAGCGCTCATAGCCGGGCGGGTTATGTCGATCCTATGCGATCGACAGAGTGAAGCAACTGCGGATGCGATTGGTACCTGGATAGGTAAGCGCTAATGGCAAAAATTTCTTGAGCGTTACCATTCTTCAGAGGGCACTTTTAGCGGTTATTATCGTAGAGAGCAGTCGTCAATCCATGTCGGAGACTTTCAGGTAGCTTAAAAACTTCCGACACTTGAGTTGGTTACTAACAAGCAGCGTGATGGAGTATGCTCTAGACTTCAGTGATGAGAAGAAACCCATGCTCAGTAGAGGGCTATTAAAGGGTTGAAGGGAAATGCATCGGTTTGGTCTTTGGTGTTGCTGATATCGATAGGAGTTTGTAACCAATTACTATCAGATGGCTCGCCGGCTCGTTTATCGGCTATGTTCATAGAAAATCTCATAACGCATGTGTTACAAATTAATACAGATATTGAATATGCGAGTAAGATTAACTAATCTTACTCCTATGCCCAACTGGGCATAGTGTGTTCATTAATATATAATGTTATACCATGTTGGTTGACGTGAAATATGCGCTTCCTTCGACCGGTAGCAACGTGGTACAGAAATACGCCGGGCACTCGATGCGATATTTTTGGACGCCTCCATCGGCAGGTAGCTAACAACACGTGAATAAATAGAAGACGGCATCGTAACATGGCTTTTGCAACTTTCATATTTAACTACTAAGACGCCAGTATACATATATGTATATTTTAGAAGGTATAATGAACAGAGGTTGAAAATCTGTCAGTTAGACTACGGTAGTAATTCTCTACTGCAATACATACTATTAATGACCTAACAAGGCTTACAGTTCATAATTCACTATTGCACATTATATTCTAACTGTATTTCGCTCTTCTCTAAATTTATACTAATAATATAAAGCTGAAGAGTTCTATAGTTTGGTACTGGTTTGATATCAAAAATCTTTTTGTGTTGCATAGTACAGTTACCGAGGAAGGCTATAGGCTATATAACATAACGCTACGACCAATAGGAGCTGAGCATTGATGAGAAATGTTACAAAAACGGGAAAAACGTTTCAAGGTGATACGAAGTTCGCCGATTATACTAGGCTTCTATCATGCGAAGTATCGAACAACGCTAGTCTGATCCAATGACGTCAGCCATGACGTAAACTTGATTGACTTGGGAATTTTACCGTAGTTCATACGGAACGATGAGGAACGTTCGTCTCGTGGAGCGCCGTAAGTAGCGCATGTTGGAACATCGCCCTTACAATAACAACCGAAACTGACTGTTGACGAGTAGCTTGAAGCACGTGTTTATTATTAACCGTTTTATGGTTACAACCATGTATTTTTATGTCTCTGTCTGTAGAACAGATATAGTCTGCGTACTGGATTCGCTCGGGTGGTATTGGTTTTATTAGATTCGTAATGTATATAAAGTATTATTTTAAAGTTAGGTATATTTTTAAAGTTAAATGTATAGGTATATTATCACGAACACTAAACGTTTTAAATGTAAACGAGTAATTGGCTATAGGATTTTATATTTCATCTTATTGTTGGTAATAATAAATAAAGATTCACTGTTTTTTATTATAGATGCCACACATAAAGGCAACACACACCAAGACCGAGAACAGAAATTTAAGCTCATTATTCAAATTTCTGACTCACAGGGAATCGATCCCAGGACTATTTGGACCACTATTCAGTATGGTCACCATTACGCCACGCAGCTCGTCTAATTGTGATTTCATTTATTTTCATTTTATTATGTCCACTTTTCATAGATTATGTTCTATTTATGGGCAATTAAATGAAATATATATTTGAGTATGAAACAAGTAATATAAAATCTGAAATAGAGACAGATTTTCAAATCTAATGTTATATGACCCGTGTGGCGCAACGAGTTATTCATTTATATATATCTAATTGTCTAAATTTTATTTATATGTACAGAAATTAAAAAGCTATAATCTTGTCATAAGGCAACTTTTGTACCTCACTTTCAGATCATCCTAACGTTTGAGTACCATTGTTTTTACTTTCAGAAGACCATTGCAGTCTAATGCTAATAGAACTATTAAGTGATTAGAGCCACTGACAGTCTTAAAGGTATTCACTTTGATAGTATACTGTATGGAGGGGTATTGAGATCTAATAAAACCTATACATCTGGCACTTTACCGAGCTTTTAATGCGGAACTGTAAAAATATTATAAAACCGAAATCACAGAGTTATTTCCTTGTTATTATAAGAATTTGTGACACGCTGCATAGATTAAAAGCACATTAAATCCAAAACAAGTTACAGAAAAGCACTCACAGCTATAATCAACAAGGCGAGCCGCGTCTAATGGACTTAGTCGGATAATCCTAGCGACTTTCCCGTTGGCAATATAATGTATGAGACTTTAATTTATGCTGCAATAATTTAGGAATTTTATTAGAACATCACAAAAATTACGACCGTATTAAATAAATAAGACGTAATATTAATGTTGATAGGAAAATATCGTAAGATACGAGTACCTCATTAAATCTCTGGGTTTTTGATATTGTTCAATAATAAAATGAGGCTCCCAATTGAGCTTGGCGTCACCCCATTAATAGCCTATTATAGGGCATGGGCCTGTTCTTATCTTTTGAGGAGGTCTACAGCATACTTCATTATGCTGCTTCAGTGCGCATTGGAAGGTTTATTGACCAGCCCAAGCATCGAAAGTCTTTGTGCTTCTCAAAGGCTCCAACACGGCTCAAGGACTGCTGTTAACAACGATATAATAATGTGCCCTCTGAAGCACTGAAACGCTCAAGAATTTACTCCAACTGGCGGTCACTTATCAACCTACTGATCACTTACGTAGTTGCTTAATTCCATGGGTCATTTCGGATCGACGCGTTCTGCGGGGATATGAATCCTGTTAGTTACAATCTGTCAAGCATACTGAATTATGGAGTAATGCCCTCACAATTAATAATTCGTAGGGTAATTATGGCGTTTGATGAAGATGTTAAAAATTATTTTGAAGGTGCTGAAAATCAAATAAACAAGCCAAACAACCTCCGGTTCAGGGTGATTAACAGTGGCGAAAGCTGCGTAATGCCATTATCCGGATAATCTGAGCGAGTTGTTCGTTTGCTTTTGTGCTCGCAGTTGGTGTTACGTTGTAGTATTTCAGTGTAAGAGCCGTGCAAAATATGGGTATCGCTGCATACATTAAACATCGTTACCGTTGTCGGCCATTTTGTTTCGTTCCACTTTTTTTTTTTTAACTTCGACAAGTTAGTGCTTGACGTCAACCCACCTGATGTTAAGTGGTAATGATGCCTAGGATGGTGGACGCACTAAC
>DWJN01007010.1:0-10266 GCA_018248895.1 Carystus phorcus | reverse complement strand
CACTTTTTAAAATTTCTAACCTAAAATTTAAATTTTTATTTTATTTATGTGTAATAGAATTAAAATTATTAAAGTCTACTGTCTTCTGTACTGTGTAATTAACATGTAATATGTATTGTAATAGGGAATTTTTACATTACAAATTAATGTTAATATATTATAAATAACAGTTTTTTTGTATAGTGTTTAATCAAAACAACAGATTTATTGTTATTATTGTGTCCAATTATTATATTACCTTCTTGAGACGTAGAAATAAAGTGAATCATAAACAATATTTAGTTATTACATGGTATCAAAATCATCAGTTTTAAAACCTATATAAATTTTGGTATAGGTCCTTTTACGTTAATGTGAAATGTGAATGCTGTCTTCATCACGATGATATATCCATCGTTGTTATCAAAATGCTTACGACTTGGTCTGCTGAGCAGGACATTCAGAAATTATATTCAAGCAAATAATTATTGCCAAAATGAAAACAATTTATCGGACTTGTGTAAATATCTGGATATTAGTGAAAGCCGAGCTCAATATCTTCAAATGAAATATCGCGGTATACGAAGATTGAAAACAAATGATATAAAAGACTTGGTGAATACAATAAATGAATTAGGTTTTCCTAGGAATGTGCTCGTGGACCAACCATTATTGTGTAGCATGTTACCAGTGACTATAAGATTTCGGTTCAAAGTGCTACAAGAATGTGGGATACAAAATCTGTCTACTCATCATTTATTATGCTATATGTTGCTAGTCAAGCAAAAGACTATAGGAGAACTGAAGGATTCAGGTATTATTTCTACATTAATCAACATAGAAAATAAATTGGCCAATTATATGACTCGGTGGCCTACATCACTTACTACCCTTGTATATGGTAATACTGATAATTATACATTATACACTTTGCGATTAAAAATTATGCAGAGGTATCTGGAGTTGGTGTTAGATTTAAGTGAAGAAGAATTTTTAAGGGGCTTGAAAATATATCCAACTGTAAAACATCGTCCCCTTGAAGTTATAAATGAAACCCTATCAATACTAAGCACCCAAATTCTAATGCCTTCTGAGAAAATTAAATCAAATTTTTATTTGATTCACATTGATCCAGAAAATCTGAAGAATATCCTTCTTAAATGCCGGACTATTGGTGGATTTGACATCAAAGAAATAATACGAATGCATCCTAAAATAGCAACTAGAAGTTATACTTCCTTATTGGAAACAAAGAAAGTTCTTGAAGAGTTTGGTATAAGTAATGAGGCTCAGCGGAGATGTTTTCAAATTTATACTCTTGGACCTCAAACAATAAAGGAAAGGTTAGAAAAAGCTATCAGCATACCAGAATTCAGCACATTTTCAAATCATCCAAGATTTCTAAAAATGATTCATTACAACAATACAGCCATGAGGCGTCTGAGAAATTTGTATGATAGTAACAAAAAATGTTTAAGTTTGAATGTATTATCAGGTAGTTCAGCTCATTATGAGGTATTTCAGAAAGCACCAGGTGACCGATTGGGTAAAGGCAATGATTTAGTTTTTTGTATATCAGAATTTCTAGACAGTAAATATAGTATGAATGATATACGGAGCAAAGTCAAAAGACATCCATTCTGGATTCATATACCTATAATTCAAATTAAATATGTACATACAAAACTATCTGCTGAATTTTCATCAAAAGACATTTATGAAAACTGCCCCATTTTACTATATCCTTGGAATAAAATTAAAGAAGTCTTGCTTCAAATTGGTAGACATACAGAAAATAATCAAAAACTCCATGAGTACCTGAATGTTAAAAATATTAGTAAATCACAAAAATTAAGCATGGCATTGTATTTGTTAGAAAGAAAGCATTATTTTAGTGGTAATGGTGTATGGAATGATGAAAAACATAAACCTATTGAAAATGTCTCTACCAATGTTCAACAAAATTAAATGTCTCATTTTTAATTATGTATTTCAATACATTATCATCCTTGCTAAGCGCATGACTGCATCCTATGCTACATCTTCTTCATATTCTCTAATTCATAATGTGAGTTAATTAAATGATGATTTAATTTAATTATGTTGACGTCAAGCATTAACTTATACGAAATAAAAAAAAATAAAAAAAATACATATATAATTTTGTTCTCTGGTAATAACAACAGTACCTATAAAATCATTATTAAATAGGTGTATTGGAGCATAGAAAAAGGGTATAAGAAAATTACTAGTGGAATTGCAGTCAAGCATGAACTTATATTAGTTAAAAAAAATATATAGTTTTAGCAGCATCAAAATTGTTTCAGTAGTTTGAACCGAGTGCACAAACCAGCATAAGTAAAATTGAAATTGTATAGCAAATCCCAAGCCCTTTTTCACTTATTTAACATTTTTGAAATTGTCACAGCTACAGTACTAGTTTGTAATCTATGATGATAAATGCGGCGACTTTATTTGTCTGTATAAATACAAAAGATTCCACGACCTGTGTGGCACAGTAGTCACCATGTCGCCGGACCGCCATTCGAAAGGTGCTAGGTTCGATTTCCAATGAGGAAAACTTTGAAAGTTGAGTTTAAAGGTATGTTTTGGTTTGGATTTGCATCCTATTCCACTCCTAAATAGGTGGGTATAGTGGATTTTATAATCAAAGTTCAATCCGCAAATACAATCTATTAATAAAAACAGATGATGATTATTTATACGTTGTACTAGTTGACCCAGCAGACGCTGTTCTGCAACAATGTAACCTAACAGAACCCGCCACGCGTTGCTGTGACTAAGGCTTATATAGGTACTCAATTTAACAGACTTACTTCGCCATCTGTTAGAATCTTATGGAACTAATTCTTTGTAAGACAAACAAATAATTTGCAATAAAATAATATTGCGACTGTAAATTGAGATGTAACCTATTCTATCTTTTAAGTTGGATCAAACTGGACACGGCGTGTTGAATTGGATTAAAATCGGTTAAGTAGTTTAGGAGTCCATAGCGGACAAACACCGTGACACGTACTTTATCTATATATTATAAAAGAAGATTATAATTTACTATTTGACTAAAAATCATATTTCGGGTCTGTGTGATTCAAACAAGCATAGACTAACGTTATGTGACGTTGTCACCGAAGCAAATGTCACTGTCAGTTTTTTATTCAAGTCAAGTGTAGTCAAAAGTCAAACCAGCAGAGTTAAAAATTTTATATCAAAAGTAGGAAGGAAGGAAAGGAAAAATGGCGACTTTACTACCTCGTTCATTGGGTCTTGCAGAAACAGTAATTTTAAAAAATGGAGCAAAGGTAACAGAACTTCGTTGTTGAAAATAAGTGTATTGTATTTAATATCCATATTCTATTTCTTTGTAACAAGATTATGACGTGATTCCTAATGGTATCATATTGTAATTGAATCAATATTTTACGTACGAAATGTCTTTTTCCGCCTATAGTGCTTGCCTATGTTACGTAACCAAAAAAAAATATAAAAAAAACCTTGAATTTATTTAATAATTAGAGCACAATTATGAATTTGACCTTGTCCCTTTCAGTGTAAATTACGTCACATATGACTCAAATGTTTATGTTTCAAATTACTTTAACAATGTTTTTTTAATGCTCATAATTTTGAATCAGGTGGTGTTTTTGGTTTATTGAACCTTGATAGTGAACTTAACAGTGACAGTGACTCAGTTTTGCTTATAGAAGGCCGAGACCTCGTATGTTATTTTAAGATTGTAAGCAATCTTTGTGACAGTTGTTGGCAGCTTCCACGGCGTCCAGCTTACCGAGTAAACAGCAAGTGCGCAACCTGAACGTTCATGAATATGTGAGCTACACGCTCCTACGTGACAATGGCATCCCTGTGCCTAAATTCAACATCGCCAAGACCACGGACGAGGCAGTTAAGTTCGCCACTGAACTCAACACCAAAGACATAGTACTAAAGGCACAGGTATGACTTTATTTATTTATTAATAAATAATATTTGAGGTTTTGTGTATCAGATAAATAACTATAAATTATCCTTCAGGTACTTGCTGGAGGCAGGGGTAGGGGAGCTTTTAAAAATGGTCTTAAAGGTGGTGTCCGAATGGTTGATACGTAAGTTTTCATTGAGTCCTGAATTCTACTTATGTAATGTATTTAATTTTACCTCTAATATGCAATTGAATGATCATTTTGATTCTGCTATAATTAACCATGTCATCTAGTGTAAGGTAACTTCCTTAAGGAAATGAATGACATAGTAGTAAAAATTAGAACATTAACTGTAGTAATATTGATATTCAGTGTAAATAAATTCTTATATCAGATGCATTACACTTAATTTTGAAAACATTTTAAATTAAATTAGGCATGACTTATACAACTAAATTTAAACAGTTTATGTCTATGTAAATGTAATAAGTGTGGGCTAAAATTATCTACAATACAATATTACAGTTTAGTTTTGTTTGTGATTTGTATCACAATCTGTTGTACCAGGCGATACAATTTAGTATTGGCTTGGAATATAAATTGTAAGTAATGAAACACATTGTTCACAACAGGCCACAAGTAGCCGGCGAAATTGTGGGTAAAATGTTAAAGCAATACTTGGTTACCAAGCAAACTGGGGCTGCAGGAAGGATTTGTAATATGGTGATGGTGACTGAAAGGAAATTCCCTCGGAGAGAATTCTACATTGCTATTATGATGGAACGCAGTTTTAATGTATGTATGCCATTATAATCAGAAATTTATGAAGTAGGTGTCTACATATGTAGATAGTCTTGTCTTTAATTGTCTTAACATAACTCCTTATTTATACAAATATGATATAAAATTTCAGTATTGTAAATGCTAATTGATCAATTTGACTTGAATTATTCTACCAAAGTATTATTAACTTTAGACAATACAGTACAATAAACACTTAGAAATCAATTGGAAATCAATTTATTAAAATATATATTATGCATTAGCCAATATAATTATATTGTTATAATATTTTAGGGTCCAGTAATTATAGCATCGTCCCAGGGTGGTGTCAACATTGAGGATGTTGCTGCAGAAAACCCAGATGCTATTACTTATGAACCTATTGACATCAAAACTGGTATTACAGATGAGCAAGTAAACCGTGTTGTTGAAAAGGTATCATTTTATGTTTATTTATACATGTTTATAATGTGCAAATCTTTAAGGGTAGGTTGGGCAAGGTTAAAAAGAAATAACAAAAATACTATCACTACAAAACAGGGTTTTCTGATCCTTAGCTAGCGCATCCCTTCGTCTAACCCTACTTTTACTATATTTTGATTTTTAATATTCAAATTGGAATATCTGTTATTTTGAAACTGATTTCATCCTTTGGTTAAAATGGTTTAACAATTTGGTGAAATCACCTAGTTTCTTAAGGGAAATTACTAGGGTTGTTATTTTAAGTTTTCTGTGATTTGGCGATTTGCCTTAGAGATTTTATCAATGAACTTCCTAAATTAGTAAATGTTTTCCAATTATACAAAAATATGACTATAAAAAACTACTTATAGATTGTTAGGGTCTAATTTAAGTTCAGAAAAAGAAATGTCTATATTGTGACTATAATAATAATATGTAAGATAATAATATCTAATCATAACTCACTCCTAATGATATTGTTAATTACTAACAATTCAAGCTTAACATGATAAGTGAGTGAAAAACACTTGTAATTACTTATTCTGATTAAAAATAGACTCACCTTTAAGATATTGAACAGTTTCTTCATAACATAGCAATTTTTTTGTTCTATTGGACTTTGAATGTTATGAATACTAATCACATTTGTTTTGTTTTTCATAGTAGTTGATAATAAAATCGCGTGATTTTTGCTACCAAAAATTGTAACTTACAATTGTGTTGTAATTGTTTGGATTTCTATGAATCATTTTTATACTGAAATGTATTATTAATACTTGATCAGATTACAAGGCTTTATAACATTTTTATTACTATAATGTGCTTTTTTTTTCTAGATTGGGCTAAAGGAGAAGGCTGCTGAGGCGAGTGATGTCATTAAGAAAATGTATGACTTATTCCTAAAGAAGGATGCTCTCCTCATTGAAGTAAACCCGTATGCTGAGGATGCGATTTCTGGGAATTGTAAGTGGGAATTTCAAGCTTCATTATGTCATGACTTGACCTCAGTAATCTGAAATATTATGTACTTACAAATCAGTTTTTTATGGAATTTTGTCATTTTTCAGTCTTCTGTTTGGATGCCAAGTTGAGGTTTGATGATAACGCACACTACAGGCAAAAAGATGTGTTTGCTTTGAGAGACATCACCCAAGAAGACCCCAAGGAAATCGAAGCTGCTAAATTTGATTTGAATTACATTGCTCTTGACGGTATTATACTTAGTTTTTTCTTAGTAATATTGTGTTATTTAAGTGACTGACAAAGTTCTGTTAAAGGTTGTTATGAACATTTTAATAACATGTATTTGTACAACAAATATTTTATGTATTAAGTGTTGGAAAATTTTCAACTAAATTTACGTAAGCATATAAATTAACATTTACATAGAAGCTACTCTATGTTTGTATGATATATAAAGGTAAATCTGTTTCTGACAGCCTATTTTCCATTATTTTCTGCAGGAAACATTGGATGCATGGTTAACGGCGCTGGTCTGGCCATGGCAACCATGGATATCATCAAGCTGTACGGTGGTGACCCGGCTAACTTCCTGGACGTCGGCGGTGGTGCCACAGCGCAGGCTGTCGCGGTCAGTTAAATATACAATAATTATATTATTTAGTAGGTTAGTAACAAGATAGTTTATACAATAATTATGTCCAGGAACAGAAAACAAACCTGTATTTTTAGTATCGTCTTGGATTTTTTTTTTTATGTTTGCTGTAAAACAACATGTTATTGGTAAAGTAATGTTACACATTCATAGCTCCATACTACATTCCCTGTGTAGTGAGTGCTATGGGCACACAAAGACTGAGAAAAGAAATTAAAACTCCTCATTCAAATTCTTGCCTTGCTGGGAATCAAAATCTGGTCCCTTTGAACAGCAATTCGACATAGTGACCATTATGCCATAGGTTGTCAGTTATTTTGCATTAACTTATTACGAACAATAAATATTCATAAGGCATACATTACATGGAAAATTAAGGTGACATTCTGGTTACATAATAAAATAGTAGACATAATACAGGCAACATACATATCTTATTACATATTTATGTTTCATACATAAATTTAACATTATTGATACTTCTCGCGTGTAAGGTTTGTCAATAGGGTAATATATTAGGTTTATATAATGGATAAATGGTCTCAGGGTCTTGGTTGTTAGTGATATTAAATGTGTTTGTGCAGAATCTGTGTGTTTAAACATTGTCATTATTAACATTTATGTTCTACACCATCAAACAATATTCTGGTTAGAATCATAAAAGTTGTATAATTTATTTAGCATGATAATGATGAATTTTATTTATGTAAGTTGAAGTAAAAATCACATGTCACCGATATGACAATGATTTATGTAAATATTTTTTCATTTTTATCGATTTCACTGCGACGGTATTGATAACGTTCGTCATAATATGTGATGTCAACAATCTATTTCAGGAAGCGTTCAAGATTATCTTGTCTGATCCTAAAGTGTCTGCCATATTGGTAAACATCTTTGGAGGTATAATGAGGTGTGACGTCATCGCCGAGGGTATTATCAACGCAGCCAAGAATCTGAATATTCAAATTCCTGTCATTGTGCGACTTCAGGTATATTGTCTTTTGGTTTAGTTTGTTTGCTATGAGGCAGAAACAAAATGTAATAATTTCTACTATGTTGCAAGATGCAAGATAAAAATGGATGACAAACAATAAGTTAAGAAAATTACCAAACCTAACATTTCTTTTATCTCCATAGAAATATTTTATCTTTGTGAAGTACAAGTACGTTGAAAGTAATGGCGATAACAATGTTACGAAATATAATCGTATTGAGGATACAATGAAATTAATTGTTTTGCAAGCAGGTAATAAAAAAATTGCTTTGTAAGATAATTACAACCATTGCCGATCTAAAATGTTGCTCGTTTCTTTATGTTCTTCACACGTTTTGAATTTTAAATATCAGATTACTTAGTTTATCCTTTAAAACTATTCAATCATTAAAAATATTCAAGCTTATTCAATGCACCAAATATTCAAAAAAATTTATACAACATTTATTTGTACATCAAACTTATATTCTTAAAGCTTATGCTTAAAAGGCAACTATTTTACAATAAGAGTACTCACGATTATTTAGCAATGACTATATCAAAAATTTTGAGGACTTTTTATGTATGTCAAATTTAAGTGTCAGTAACAAGTAAGTAATAAAGGGGAATATATTGTAAAATTGAAAGGCGTTTTATTTCGCAGGGCACAAAAGTGAACGAGGCGAGGAAACTAATAGCGGACTCGGGGCTCCGCATCGTGCCCCGCGACGACCTGGACGAGGCGGCCAAGCTCGTGGTGCAGCTCTCCGAGATAGTGACGCTCGCCAAGAAGGCCGGAGTCGAGGTTAAATTCGATATACCCAAGTACATGCTTGAGAAGTAAAAACAGTATTGTTATCTATAGTTGAACATGTTCGTTAGTTACCCTGTAATCATAATCTCATTTAATCTTTTCGAATATTTAAACATTTGAAAATTCTGTTATTACATGTGGGGAGTTCAACTTGTGTCGTAATAAGATTATTATGCTTAGATGTTGTGACTATTTTTCTTTGACATTATTTATTGATGTGCATGTTAACTCGCGTATGTAACATTAGAAGGTTGTTATTGTACGCCATTGCTAGAAGTATTGTATTAATATTATATAATGTTCACATCGTTTGTGGCTGCACTGGGTGTCTTGTTCAAATATTAGATGTAATTTAAAGATATCTTTGAGATAATTCGATGTTTTCATTCAGTAAGTCTCAATCTGATGTTCCCAACAAATATAATGTACTTTGATAATTATTTATTGAATTTTAATAAGTAGAATAAGCGATTTATTAAATGTTATGTAGTTAGTGAACTCATTAAATATATTAATTGCTGGGTAAGCTTGCACTTTGGTATTTCTTGTAACATCAACCGTAACTTATGAGTATGATTTAATTTGAGTCTCAGTATCGTTTGTAGTTAATTTATTAAAAATCTTTATTGTATGTCAATTTAATTTATGTAAATAACTGCTGTTTTGAGTTAAAAAATATAGATATTTATTGAATGCTATCGGCATTACACAAAATGTGTCTATACATTATCAAAGTATTTTGTACATTATGTATTGTTCCTTTTGTATATAGTGAAATATTCACATTAAGTTAGGAGTTTGTTTGAAGTATTTGTACGAAGTATGTTAACGTAATGTCAAAGTACAACATCAAAAATGTACCCAAGTGATATTTATTTGTTGCCTGTCGAACAAGGCCATGCTGTATTAAATCAGTTGATTTATAATTCGTGTAGTTTTTATTGTTTATTTCACACATTACACCACTTAAAATATGGAATGTATAATTATTTATACATTAAAATATGTAGTTGATCACTTATTAAAAAATATATAAGTCGGGTATTTATTTATATGTCTGTGTGGGTAAGTATATAGATGTTGTCTCATTTGTGGTTCAATGTCATCCATAGAGCCAAGAATCTTAGTGTGAGGATTAAGTATTTTTTTTTTTAATATAAAACTACATTAAAGAATTCGAAACAAAATTTTATAGTATAACTAAAAAATACGATATAGATATTTTGATCATTTTACGGATCAATATAAGCGTAATAGGAATTAATAATAATTTCTTTATAATCAAGAAGCGTAAAATCTATAACTAATTCCAAATAGATCCTTTTGTTATTGAAGCCATTGTCCACTTAACCGATTGTACATTGGACTACCAATAAATGACTGACAATTGATTTGATGGCCGTTTGTCGTTCGTGTCCCTAATTTGGCCTTATCTACTAAGAGTGGTGGATTTTGAGCAACTGTAATATTGGCTAATGAAAAATTTGTTCATGGTCATTGGTCATGTTTGACGCGACCATTCTTTGTAGTCGTTTAGTAGACTATTTAGAATTTTACATTTTAGAAACATTTATGTATGTAATTATATTAGAGTCTAGTAAGTAGTGATGCTGGTTGCGCGCCGACAGGCCTCTAGTTCAATGCCCGCTTAAGGTAAATTCAAGTCTTGGATTTGCCGTATACTTAATAAGGAACT
>DWJN01007009.1:0-10266 GCA_018248895.1 Carystus phorcus | reverse complement strand
GATTCATTTCCCAGCGAGACGGAGGTTTGAATGATAATTGTAATATATATTGGCGGTCTCAGTATGTACGAATGTCTTTGTCTTTGTATATTCTTCATAGTTCCGACAACACAAGGTATCGTACTGTGGAGCTAGGAGTTATAACGTTAATTTTAGAAAACAAGTAATTCGTTGAGCTAATTTTGTAGTCCACAATTGAGGGTGAAAATGGGACAGTATAGCTTAAAATAACATCCAATTTTATCCACACCACTTGCCCATACGCGGTCACATTAATCTTAAACAACATTGTCGGCCCGACTAATTGCCGGCAATTGTGCTCGGCAATTACGTTAAATTGTATTTTACCGCGAAAAGTTGTTTGCGCCAACCAATAGTTTTGTATGTGACGCAATTTACAAATGTTATTGAATTAAAAGGTGCAAATGTTAGGTACATATATTAAAAACGTTGTGTATTAGAGTCCTACAAACGTGATAGTGCTTCAATGCGGATTTACATAGTTAGTGGGGGCTTCTGATGAAAGCTTCCTTCGTGAGTCAAAGACCAATCCAACCATAAGGACCAAAAATCCAGTAATAAGGACCCACCTGATTTCAAATAGCTTATAATAATCATATTATTATTATCGTGATAATGAACTAATAGTAATGATAATTATCAATATTGTCAGTCCTCATAAAGATATTGAATGTGTAGAATAAACAAAATAGAGTACCTATAGATTATTATTACAATGAAAGCATCTAGAAACTTCCGAAACGCAGTAATGTTACTTTGCCAACCAATTTTATCGGAGCCAATAAAAACTCGTAACAAAGTTTTCCTTACCTGTTACACAAAATTTGTCCCCGAGTTTAGTGAATAGCTTGTAGGACGCATGACATCTAACAGTTTAGTACTGATGACGATATATGAATTTAAAATACAGTAAAATAAATCCAACAGAACATTTAGTTTAGAACAGTAAACATGACAGACTGATCGGCGACGCACAGTTAAAATAACTAGAAGAATGAAGACTACATAACCACTTGCCATCAGGTGAGTGTAGTAGTGATCAATAAAAAGTATGAAATTTTGTACAAAGATTCCTTATGCAACAATGAGTTTGCCCCATTGGGGTGACGTTACCAGTCAAAAAAATCAGGAGAAATATTTAAACTTTCAGTCAGTTTAAAAACCACCCAAAAAAGATATTTAAAATAATATTCTCACTTACGGCAAATAAGACGATATGTGTATGAAAACATTGTTTGTAACTTCATGTTGTAATCATAACGAATTATAATTTTTATTTATACGTTTATGCGTCCTGTCAGGTGTAAATCTGTGTAGCTCTATATTTTGTTTACCTTATTTGAACACTTAACGACTCAAATTCTTTCGAATTCCAAAGTAATATTTTATGTAAATAACGTTACGGAGGAGAATTAAATTGAAAACGCTTTTATCATTCGTTATGTTTTTTTTGTCTCGAAGGTTTTCCTTTGTTAAACTTCATTATCAGATTAAATGTTTAATCAATGACAGGAACATGGCTCTCTCTAAAGATATTCCGAATCCTTTTCATAAATAATCGTTTCCTCTTGTCCTTTTCAACGTTCTCCATATTCTGTCTATCCATTGATCCCGTCAAGTCAATTACCGAACAACTATCAAATTATATTTTTCGATATTTCAACCGATCATCAACTCTGTTATCTTCCCTAAAAGAGCAGAGTCATGATAAAACCGATTATTGTTTTTGTTTTATTGTACTATCACCATAAACAAATTGTGCGTTAATGAACATTGATCCAATTAAGGATGTGATATTGAAACTTTCTTTCTTCTATTTGCTATCTCAACCGTCAACGCGTCAGTAATGCCTTTGGTGTTGTTGATGTCCATGGACGACGATGACAAATTACCTTCATTTGGCTCATCCGCTTGTTTGTCGGTTAGTTATATAAAAAAATAAGCAAAAGAAGAAACAACTACGGTACCATATTGATTGATAACACCAATGTTTTCGAATGTTTTTTTCTCACTCGTCAAATAGTTAAGATGTTTGACGCTGCCATCAATGTGCCAACAATGATCTGCAGGACACGCGCACCAAACATCAGTTCAAAATCCATACGTACTCGTCGCCGACATTCTGCGACCACTGCGGGTCGCTACTCTACGGTCTCATCCACCAAGGGCTCAAGTGTCAAGGTATCAAGAACTGGAGACTAGATCGCCTCAACTACGCTTCGACTAACGCTTTCTTTAGATACACTTTCAGCTTTCAATCTCGGTGGCGGTGCTTTTATGCTAATGTTTTTAGTTTTCTCTTTCATTTCACTTTGTACTTTATCTTCCTTATTCTGTATTGTTCTTAAACACACAACGTTCAAGATCGGATGTTCATACGTGTTTTTATTAGAATTTTTTGTTTGTAAATGTTGTTTTCGTACCTCAGTTACCGTAAAATCTCTTATTAATATAGTGAAAACGATCATGAACGTTGTACATTATTCTAATTTCATCTATTTCAATAAACCTTAAAAGGGCTATGTTTTATTACATTATCATGTTCTTTTTAAAGTTAGTAATTTATTCTTGCAAAGGCCGCGTACAACCCACACGAATGGAAAGAGTGGACATTTTTGGCTCCAACATTTTGTGACCACTGTGGTACGATGGTTGGCCTCGCCCATCAGGGATATAAATGTGGAGGTACAATGTTTGATTTAAGGAATGAGTTTCCGAGGGGAAACTAGAACCTTGATGTACCCCGTAGAGAACGATGGATGGAATTCACATGTATTGTATCTAATCACTGGATATCGTCCTCTAGAAGTTGCATAGATACAATATAGATATCGCAACCGTAATTGTTTACAATATTAAAAGATATTGCACATTATGCAAAAACAGTAAGTATTTTAGTAAGAATTTCTATTCGAAGTATGACTATCGAATTAGAGATTCCAAGAATCCTTGCACGAATTGGAAAAGTTAAAGATATACCAAACGATGCCACGTCTCGCTAAATCCCGTTATAAATTGAATTAATCTTTCACGGGAACCATCGGCAGAGTTAGCGTCTTGCCGAGCAAATCCAATTAGATCTTGTTTTGTGTTTGAGCTGTAGATTTCTTGTTCAATTACGCTCTTGTAGATCTTGTTTGATTTGCATTTTACACGTCTTTTGTGTTCGCTTCGAGCTCGTTGAAAAGTTCTCTCGTAGAATCGTTCACGTCTTTCTCCATTGTAGTTTAATTAGTGAACTTGCTTGTTTTAGTTGCGTTCACGTAATGCATGGAAATATAGAATGGCTAAACTTTCGAGTTGTCTTCGTTGGACTTTGCGATCATTAACATTTTAATTGAAGCCTGATGACAGTGAACGATTACTTTAATTTTACCGTTATTGTTTATTATGAACAAAATCATAAATAACATTCAACTTCCTTAAATCGCCATTTAATTAGTATTATCATTCTCACTTATTACTTTTGACTTAGCAGCGCTTGCTGGCTACACAGGGAAATACTTCGCAAATATGTTTTATTTAATAATTCTCGTGGTTGTATGTTAGACAGAAACAGTTATATTTCTAAACCAACTTCAAGAAAACAGAGGGTTCTCAATTCAATTGTATCTTTTTATGTGTGTTAGTCAATACCTTATTGGGTATACCGATGATTTTAATGATTCTTTTTATATTCAAAAACTGATACTTGTCATGTAATTCCATGAAAATTTCACATCGGACCAGTAGTTTTTGAGTTATCCCTGATAATGCGCTTTTACTGATTGGTATAACTTCGGAAATTGGAATATTTAATTCGGCGTATTTAATTGAAATCGAATTTTATTGTTCATTGACAAAGCCCTTATTTAAATAAGTACTAATAACGTGAACAACAATGACATATAATTTTATGTGCTTTGCGATGTGACGAAGTGGAAAACTAGATAATCGTTCTCCGTTCCAAAGAGCTCAGTCAGCTGACTTTTCCCACAAAGGACGCGGCGTGACGAATCGGAAATCACTTTCGTAACCGCCTCCCAGACAGTTAAATTGGCTGTGTAATGGATGAAGTGAGCTAGATTGTAGAATTGCTCCAATGCGCCAATTTTAGTGACTGAATGAATCTATTGTATCAGCAGGTATCGGCGATTGCCAATTTATTAACCCGCCATTTATTGGCCGACACTTTGTTTATTAATGCAAAGCAATGATGTGAACTAATTAAATTTATGTCGGAACTCATTATAACTGCTACTAATTATGCTGCTATTGAAAGTATATTAGCTCGTAAATAACTTCTTGATTATACAATATCTTATACGCATAACATCCATGTTCAAGCTTATCCTCATTATCTTGTTAAACCCTTACTAATTCTAATCCGTCTTTGAAGACAAGTATTGACTTATCACGACTAACGGTAAAGTTTATATAACTAACTTCTTGCTAAAAGGATTAATTCGCTTTGAAATGTAACCTCGATCTTGCTTCGACTATTGCAAAGTTTACCAACTCTATTAGCTATATATGTATGTCTGTTGTTGCTATGTTTGTGTTTCTTGTCTTTTAGATATAATTTTCACTGAGAAATTCGCTCTGCATAATGGTTTTTAACATAAAAACAGCATGCGGTCTGCTTGTAGTGCATATGTCAATGCTAGTTTATCATCATAATCAGTGATTATATTATATTTGTATACGAATCATACGAATGCTGTAGGCTAATCATGTATGGAGTAACATTTATAACCTTCCATTATAAATGTTATTCTTTATATTAATCCATTATTTTTTTCTCCATATCTCATATACATGTGCATATCTTTTAACACCTACGCAAATAAATAAAGGCTTAATTTAATGTTCCAACTCAACACTTTTAAACTTTTAATTACTTTTCTTCTTTCTTCATTAGCATAAATTAATGTTCGTTTTCGTGTGCTTTTACAGGTAAGTTTCATCTCTTTTTTATTTCTATAAAATTCAGTCGTCATTTAAATTAGTTCCAATTTAAATGAGTTTCATCTTCGAAAATGTCAAGTTTGACTGCGAGCGAGTAACAAGTTAGATCTAATGAGATGTTTTCTTAGTTTAGAACTACATAAAATATGTTTTATCTCCAAATTATATTCAAAGGATATGTAAGTATTGTGGTTTGTCTGAAAAGAAGAGTAGTCATTTAAATGGTGGAGATAGCAGAATTCACTATAGAAATATGGAAATTTGTGTAATTTTGACTGTTTTGGGAGAAGTTGTTGTAAAATTATCCATATCCTTCCATAACATAATGAATATTGAGTATATCGTTAATTTGCAATGTTAATTTTTGTAGCAGAGTTCAGATTCCAAATATTGTATAACGATTAATCCGTACTCTGAATTGGTGAAACTGGTACCGTGACTCACTTAAGACATTTTGTATTCACTCTGAAAGTTCTTTGAAACAAACCGTAGCTTTATCTAAAGTTTTCTTAATTGAAAAGGTGATTCCATTGTTCTTTTCAACACTTTATATTTAGATCTACATTAATTCTATAAAAACATATGTTACTTACCGAAACGTTGAGCTGGTTCTTAGATGTTATTTTATTTCTAGTTTTCTATCAAAGCCTTCAAAGAATTTCTTTACTTTGTTCATGTTTTCGTTTACTTTTCTATCGACCATTTACATTATACATTTTCTAGCTTTTATTTTCTATGGAACAATGGGCATAAAGTAGTTTATATATATATCAATCGGATAATTCGTACTGTTGAATTATGCTTATTAGCAGCACCGAATTTAATTACTTTGAGTATTTTTCGTTGAGTTAAGATTTTTTTAGTACCTTAATAGTCGAAATCATCATACAAATTATCCTTATTGTTAAAGTTACTTCATAAATTGAGACCGAAATATAATCTATATTGATAATACCTCTTAATACCTTAATACATCTTGTGATGATCCTAAATTGTACTCATATACAAACAGCATGCGACATGAACGTGCATAAACGTTGCGAGGAGTCGGTGCCGAACCTGTGCGGTTGCGATCACACGGAGCGACGCGGGCGTATCGAGCTGGGCATCACCTGCGTCGGGAACAAGCTTACTGTCGAGGGTAATTTGCACTATTTCAAAGTCCACCCAGATCTCTTCCCCGAAATCTGTGATTTGGAAGATTACTCCACTGTACAATACTTTACTCACTTTAGTTGCAAAACCCATTAGCATACCAAGCCATAAACATAATGGTTTACAAAAATAATATTCTTAGCGGCGACAAAGTTCACAATCTGCATATGCTCAGTTTTTTGTTGCAAACGACTATCAGATATTCTTATGCTAATTGGAGGCCGTCAAATGTCTCAAACATCGAATTGTCTGAAAATAGTATACATAATAAAGTAATAATATAATAAAAAATAAAGTAACATTAACCACAGTTAACGGAAGAGCAAATTATTTTTTGCCATGTACTAGAAAAAATGTTTATCTAATTACTGAACGCAGCCCATCTAAATATTATGGCATAAACAATTTGACGATTAACACAAAATTACAGCGTATTCAAATTTTATGTAGTAGAAACGTTGTAGTAGATGAATGAAAAATAGAAAGTAGACACATAATAAAGCAACAGTGAAAGTAAACATCAAAATTATAACTGCGAACTTTTTAGATTTTGGTACAAATATACAGCAGATAATATAATGCATAATAAATATATTATCATTTAGAATAAGAGAATACATTATTATAGATTGATAATTTGTCTAATTGTAAATGTTGTATTAATGATTTCAGCGGAACTTCTCAAGTCCTATTTCCGTTATAATTTGTGAACAAAGTACTGTTTAAATACATTTGGAATAGATTTGCAGGATTCAAATAGAATAATTGAGTTTTCGAAGTTTATACAATACTTTTACAGCCGCTCCATTTTCTTAATTTAAAACTTGGTAAGCCAAAAGATTTGGGAGAATAGGCAATTAAATTTTATTCTCATTTGAACAGGGTCGAAAATTGAATCAGCAATTCTTGGTAAAGTTAGTTTTCGCATCGCTGGAATAAGGAAGGCAGAAGTGAATTATTCTTAGTGATAAAAGTTGCGGAGTCTGTGCAAAAATTTATAGTTTAATTCTACTTTTCTTTGAGTGTATAAACATTTAAGCATTTACTTTGTTTTTTGCTTCCTTACACATTTTTACGAAAAGTATTTTAAAGTTGTTTTCTCAATGTATTAAAGTACTAAAGTCTGAAAGCTTACTTTGTGTGAAGTCATTAAAAATTACCAAAGAATTAAATTTATTGAATAATTGGCAATAATTCAAAATGTCATGACTTATTTCGAAATTTGGGATTATTATATAAAATTCGATTCGATAGAAAAGCTTTTCATGGCTTTTAAACATATTTTTTTTCTAGTATTGATGCATTAAAAAATGCTACTATTACGAAAAATAAAAAACAAATATTACCGCCAATAAAATTAATCTGTTTGGTCCTAAAGGTTCATTGGACGAGAATGGATTTAGCATTACGCTCGCCATTAGAACAGTTATATGGTTTACTAGCTTTTGTCCGCGGCTGCGCTCGCGTTAAGAAACTTTCATCCCCTATTTTATCCTCTCGGGGGTAGAATTGTTTAAAATCCTTTCTTAATGGATGCCTTCGTCATAACATTTACCCGCATGCTAAATTTCACCCCGATCCGTCCAGTGGTTTGGGCTGTGCGTTGATAGATCACTATGTCCGTCAGTCAGTCACCTTTGAGTTATATATATTTAGATTGTAATCAATTAAGTTTAAATAATACTCCAAAGTGAGGCAAGGCCGCAACCTCATCCCGATGGACCCGAACGGGCTTTCGGATCCGTACGTGAAGCTGAAGCTGATCCCAGAGTCAGAGACGGTGAAGAAGAAAACGAAGACCATTCGCAACTCCCTCAACCCGGTGTGGAACGAGACTCTCACGTTCGATCTCAAGCCGGAGGACAAGGATCGCCGATTGCTCTTCGAGGTATGAATTTCTTTTCTTCACATCATGAACATCTCTATGTTCAATAGTTTGTTCCTCTTCTTCATTATCTATAACTACATTACTACCACAACATATTTAACTTGAACTTAACTTATAATTATGTTACTTTCTTCCTTATCGAATTATTGGATTCACAGTCATTTTACTGAAGTCCATTCATAAATGTTTTAGGCGTTTTCAAATTATAACTTGATATGTATATAAAAAATTACAAAAATGTTTTTTACAATTATACTATTATTAAACATTTTTTTATATGTTTTCTAAAATGTTACTTCAATAATATCAGGTTCTTGCCACGTTATTTAAATAGTGAATATATTTGGACATAATAATGTATTGGTTTTAGTGTAAAAGTTTTACGTTATTTCTATATCGGTTTATATACTGTCCGCTCTGTTTAGGTAAATATAGATTTTATTGAAAACGCAACAATCTCGTATACAGCTACTAAACATGAATGAAGATAATCGGCTAACAATCGCAAAAAGAAATGCTACTGGGCAGCACTTTTTATTAAGCTTATTTCCGTACCAGCCGTGAATAACTTAACAAATCGATAATGCACTTTTTCAGGGCAGCCATTTTTAGGCTTAAGTTTCATACGTAAATTCCGATTTTATGTTAATAAATACTTTTTTATCTGATTGTGTATTCATTTGCTTTGAGTTATCAGATCAGTATTATTTAGTCGTTCTAAATATAATAGTCCCTATTATGCTTTGAAAAAAGCAAGTCGACTTATCAACTTATCCACGCCTATTACGGATTTATGCTTGGGGAAGTAACGACACATACCTAATGACCTAAACATATCCTTATTTGTTTTTTTATAATATTTTCAGGTATGGGATTGGGATCGCACCTCCCGCAACGACTTCATGGGCTCCCTATCCTTCGGGATCTCGGAAATCATGAAGTCCCCCGCCGACGGTTGGTTCAAGCTGCTCACCGCCGAAGAGGGAGAGTTCTACAACGTGCCCGTGCCAGAGGAGGGCACCGACCTCACCACCCTCAAGTACCAGATGAGGAACACCAGCGTCCAGTCGCGCAGGGCCCCGCCGCCGCCCGACAGGGAGGTCCCGCACAACATGGCGGGCGGTGACGTCATCAGGGCGGCCGATTTCAACTTCATCATGGTGCTCGGGAAGGGCTCCTTTGGAAAGGTATGTATGTTGGTACTGCAATTCGGTTTCGGTTTAAAGATCTTTAAGATAAGACATACGTAGTCACTTAAAATGAGATAGATAAAACATAAATGATGGTGTATGGTTGTGTGTATGTCTCTGTGTGTGTGTGTGTGTGTTGTGGGTGAGGTTGTTTTACTTTATGATTACATTTTTATGCTTACAATTTAAGTCAGTGTCAATACTCTTGGCTGTAACCTCTGCCAAATCCTCTAGTATTAAGGTAAAATTGTAATATTTTCCTTACGGATTGGTATTATTAAATTCTACAAAAACAATTTTTTATGCGCAAATTAGGTACATTCATGTAATCTAAGGATAAAAAGAATAATATTTTAGAGAAGATCCCTTGAAGCAATCCCTCGCAGAAGGTTCCGATTCATTTGTTCCGTAGCAGCTGTCTCAAATTATAATCATGTTGTTTCCGTCATCTTTTTATGTCGACTAAAGAAACATTGAAATACAAGGAAGCGCCCATTATACAAACCCGGCTATAAATAATACTCTTTAGATTGTACCAATTCTATGCTTTAAGCGGGAATATTTATCTTGCTCTATACGTCTTCAACTTGTTCATATTTCTGTTGTCTTAATAAATCATGTTTTTCTAAATCTATTTAGTTTAGATTCTTATTATGAAGTATTCGGAAGTTACTAGTTATTTCCCCGCGCAAGAGTGCTATCGCAAACGGAATTTCATAAATATTTTATACCCCTTTATAGATTTTGATAGCCATGATATATATGTACGTCCACAGCTATCCCAAGGTAATAATATATTTTTCCCGTATAAAAAGTAGCCTACACGATATTCTGGACTATTATATACGAGTATCTCTATGCTAAATTTCATTCAGATCTGTTCACCCGCTTTGGTGTAAATGAATAACAAATATCCATCAAAACTTTGGCATATCTATACTAATATATAAAGCTGAAGAGTTTGTTTGTTTGTTTGATTGTTTGAACGAAAAAATCATGTACTACAATATTGTTCCCCTCTAAAAGTTCTAAATAAAAGTCCGCGACAGCATATGTCTAGCTTTT
>DWJN01007008.1:0-10267 GCA_018248895.1 Carystus phorcus | reverse complement strand
GCATTTTTGGCATCAGTATCGATCCCTAATCACCCCCTGATAGTTATTTTGGAAATATATTTCATGTACAGAATTGATCTCTCTAGAGATTTATTATAAGTATAGATGACATTATTGAATTTCATTAGTTACACACACACTATGGATTCGATTGCCTAAATTCAATATAATTAATCGTAGAATATTATTTTAAGCTTAGTACAATGTTTCAGTGCAACTCGCATCTAAATCGCTTAACACGTTGCTGAAATTAGCGGGCATAGACACATAGACAAAAAATTAAAATTGTTTTTATTTGATCTTTGCCTCATTTTATATATACATTTTTATATAGTAACTTGAGCGGATTTACGAGTTGATGAAAATTTACAAGGCTTATATTTTTATTTACACAGACAAGTAAAAATGTATGAAGGATTAAAATATGACAGCCGAGCTATGTTGGCGCACTCTGCATAAATAGTGATTGTTTTTTCGAAGAGGAGTCTGCGAGTTCCTGACATTGTACGAAAAGAAAACCCTGCAATAGTTGGTGTTCCTGAATGTAAGCTTTTTATGTCACTATGAGATTACAGCTTTTTCTATCTGTGTAATGGAAAAGTA
Organism: Carystus phorcus; assembly: GCA_018248895.1. NCBI lineage: Eukaryota > Metazoa > Arthropoda > Insecta > Lepidoptera > Hesperiidae > Carystus > Carystus phorcus. The sequence continues at coordinate 9,664 of DWJN01007008.1, read as the reverse complement.
TCGAAGTCAAATATTCATGCGATTTTTACTAATAAGTAAACGTTAGGTTTCACTCATAATGAGCCACGTATGTCCGCATTAGGATTAGGGCGGACGTTATCGACGACATACATAACACGTCACTAACCTCAACGATTCAAGAACAAACATTCATTCTTACATCAATGTCTACCCCGGCCGGGGGTCGATACCGGGACATTTTGCTTTACAGTCATTATCCCTACCAATTATGCTATATACAAAGTTACCAAACTAGTTAAAAACAATCTATTTATTTTCACCATTAATTCTTTCTTTTTGTGAAGTAAAGAAAAAATCTCCAGAACATTCGACAATTAAAAGATATAAAATAAGTCGCAATTTTCTTTAACGACATGCTCATATGAGGAACGTATTAAGTTATTTAGATTTCAATTAAGTTGCCGCCGAGAGAAATGGCACGGAGCGAGTACCTATCAGGCACTCCGACTTCATTATAACTCGATTTAACGTACTCATAAGATTTCAACACAATTGCTGAATATCACTGTTTTAAATACATAATTATATGAAGTAATCAAATAAATGCTTAGTTACATTATAATTATAGAATTTAGAAACGATATACTTATAAAGAAAATAGGACTAGAAGAATCGCTTTTTTCCCGGAAATTTATTTAGTACAAATGGAAGAAAACAATGCGTGTTTAGAACGGTTATTTTCCTTATTGCTTATCACAAAAAGAATAGTAAATTTTTCCTGAAGGAAAGATTAAAGGAAACACATTAAATAATAATATTATGACAATATCTTTTATGAAATGTGTGTGGTATTTCGTTTGTTAATAATTTATCTACAGATCATCCCTATCTTTTTTTCTAAAAGTTTGTTTCGTGGTGGAGACGAAATTAGAGGCTTAATATAAATTCGTCGGATCAAAGGTACCCTTGTTTTACAGGTGACGTAGACAAAGGTAAAAATATGTTTATAAATTTACTATAATGTTTACTATCCTCATTATATTAAGATTGAAAACATACATTTTATGTAATCAACAAGACTAACTTACTCCTAAATTGATCTTAAAGTTTTAGATTATAAATTAATGAAACATTTCAAAGTTGAGCTTCATGTATTTAAAGTAAAATTTATACCGAATTCAAACGAGAGTGGGTCGCTAGTTTACAATAAAGATAAGTGATTGCGCTTTATATTAGTATAGATACTACATTCGTCTTATCTTTGGTCATAGGGGTTTAGACGGGTCACGAATTACAACACGCTTACGTCTGGTCTGGCGCCATTCAGTCAAGGTCGAGAGCTGTGATCCTTCCCTGCTATCTACGTATGTTTAATCTACGTACATATATATAAACTATGAATTGCTTTATAATTTAGTTGTAATTTTTTATTAAATAACAGTATTTGTTGTCTAATAAATCTACAATGACACTCTGAACTACGTATATTCTTTTGTATCGTCCTTTCCTTATTAACATTCAAGTATTAATTGTAGTAGGTACTAAATAAGATTGTTGGCACTCTGGAGGTTTTATTTTGTAAAATAAATTATACCTATCCTTTAATGATCTATAAAATATATGATTGTCTTTTTACAAAGAATTATCAACAACCACGAGTTGAGACCAAACATTTATCTGTCATATAAATGTCAGATCCAGGCGGGAAACAAACCCGGTATTATTTGTGGAAGAGTTCTTTACAAATTATTTTTTGTTTAATACTTTTACTGTATGTATACAATTTATAGCCGCGCCATAACTTAATATTTTTCCGGGACTATCCCTTAGGATCTTTTGAGTACAGGTCTCTCGTCATCACTGAGGAGGTTTGAGTATTCTTCACCAAGCTGCTCCAGTGAGGATTGGTGGAGGGGTTAGTGGTCAACCCAAGCGGCAGAAGATTTTTTTAGGCCGACCGAAGGCCTTCGAAGTGGCCTAACACTGCTATCTAAGTTAACAACCGGGGCCGATTGATTTACGTGTCCTCCGAAGCACGGAAACGCTCAAAAAGTTTTTGCCATTAGCAGTCACCCAGATATCGACTGCGCCCGCAATTGCTTAACTCCGTCGTTCATTATTCGTGCTCATGTGCTAGTTAGTAGGTATCCTGGGCTATAGTCTGTCTTTGTACCAAAATTCATCCAGTTTAGCTATTTTAGTGTGAGTACGTACATAACTTAAAACAATCATTTTAAATATTTTTCGTTATTGGTCGTCTTCCAACGGCCATCATTGGTAAATAAAACAAAGTTATAAAACCAGTTTTAGGTACGAAATAGCCTTTTTTTACAAGCCGTAATATTTCTATTGCCCCATTTATCGTCACTTTGAATCGTTTGAGTCTACGACAGGGAAAGTAAGAGCCCTCATAAATCAGTCCTACGTTTCGAAAGGATAAAATCAATAGCTGCGAAAAATCGGCGCCTGAGGACCTATCTTTTAACCGCCAACGGAAACAGAGGATTATTATAAGTTTAAAATATGTATCTATGTCTGTGTATTTTTGTATCATAAATACTCAAATATCTGTTGATACTCAAAGCGTTAGCAATGTGTTTTCAATGTAGCGTTATGGTACAATGTGTTATTAAAGCATATTATATGTTTTTTTTACATCGAGCATTTAGAATTAATATTTATATAACTTTGATATTTATCATATAAGGCACTTTTAAGGAGATTTAAGTGAATTTTAAAATAAAATAACGCAGTTAAGCGAACAGTTAATAAGTCTTTTGATAAATAATTGGATTATTGTATTAAAAATCGATAAGTATCGATTGGTACTTCAGTAGATTTTGCGATACGAGTTGCTAAAGTTTCTAGGTCGCGAACATTCTTGAGGGTGGGAAGCCTTGGCGCTCGTTCTCATTAAAGTTACTACGTCACGTCTTCGAATAAGTACATTACAAGCTTCCCGCGGAATACGAAAAAAGAAACGTCCAAAAGTGCTGAGTCGAGAAAGAATCTTCGTTTAACGGTACTATGATTTTTTCAGATACGGAAAATAGATGGAAGGTAACAGGTGTTTAATTAATGATACTTAGAGCGATTCGATCCAATCAGAATAACTCTCTTTTAATTAGTTGACAAATGAATGATGGTCGAATATTCGCACGGCTGACTTATTCTTCTTCCATTTTAAAACTTACACGCATCTCAGATTTTTCAACACTTTGTGCAATTTAAAATTTTAGTATACCTAGCTTCGAAAGGGGAACATTATGAGGAAATTTGCGCACTTTACTTTCATTATAATACATATTTTTAAGGGGAAGTAAGGCCTCTTAATTCACCGATATAATTAGCGCGTTGAACTAAAGTCTTAACCTCCCTTATTCTTAGACAAACTCAAAGCTCAGCCATTAATTTATAACAAATGATCAATTGAAATTAAAAAAAATTATAAAAATTTTTGGTGCATCTGTACACGACATTTTTCAAACTTAACAAAAGTTTAATTTACTAAAATTTTTAAAGCTAGCAAACGGATTTTAGTTAGGTTCTTGCATGCTTGTATTTATTTGATACCTATGTACATTAATTTACGAGAAAGAAAAATCGAATGTGTTAAAATGTGTGGGTTAATTAAATTTAAAAAATTCATAGGATAGTTTTGGATCCATTTACTAGTTAGAAAGTAAAGATATTTTTGACGTAAAACAATGGGATGTTAGTTACTGTTGTAATGTTATACACCAACATGATCTAAATTCATTAAATATGTTCGCATAATCAACAAAATGGTAGAACAACGCCAACAGCGCTCATTCCGTAAACACGTGACAGGGAATCATGATATCAGCATCTGTGTACGAAAATTTTATATGTAATAAACCATGCTTTTGCTGAATTTCCATACGCCAGAGGATTTATATCTAGGTAATTAGTTTGAATATCTATAGAAGTAATCGCTTTAATTCGCGTCATAAAGTTTTAGCGGTAAAACGATGTCATTTTATGAAGATATAAAGAGGTAAGAGATTCTTTTCCCATCAAACAATGTCAGCATTTGCCATGTCTTATTTTTGCATCGTAAATTTTAATGTAGTCTGAGTTTTCACGGCGTAGTTATTCGTACGTGTAAAATGATATGAGACAGACATCGATGTACTTTTTATATTTCCTAACGAGATTTTATGATAAAGTAATGTACATACATAGTTAAGTAATTCATCATAGTTCTAAAGATAAACCGTTTTGTAATTATAAATTTAATATCCGATATTTGGTGACCAAAAAAAATTTTGTAAAAGATGTTACAAATACTTTAAAACCAAGCTTTCCTACTTTGCCCTTAGTGCATTTTATTGATCAACGAAGGTAGCTGATTTCATGATAAAGTTTTCTCTGAACTAACAAGCTACAAACTCCTTCTAAAATCGGGCGTCAAATGTTTTACGTGTTTTGGTCGTGGTGCCAAATAGCGAAAAATAACGCGGATTCCTCGTTTTTTTCTGGGACGGCAAATCATCACTGACGTTGTCATGTGGTGTTACTGATTACCACTTACTACCAGGTAACGTGTCTGTTAGGATGTGTATTTATGTTAAAAAAATGTTATTTACTGTCTGGGAACGAGATTTGAGGAACAGAATATTTGATAAATACAAATTTCCCTTCGCCATACCCATTAATGTTCCCAACATTCTGTACTGTTCGATATGACAGGCGGATGCGTGTAATGTGTTCGTTATTAAAGCCACATCTTTTCGTTCGTTTGACACGTCATCAGTGCTTAATAGATTCGATGCGATAAGCTCGATGATGTGATGGATTCACTCTTTACTCTCTAGACCCATTTAAACTTAACTTAAAATTCGCGTATAATTTTTTTTACGTTCTTGAATATACATGAACTACTTTTGAATTTACAGTGTGATTTTTTAAGTATTAGGTATTACTTTGACAGAGTTAAGTAACTGTCGGAGGCCATCGGGCGGTTTCAAAACATCCGACACTTGGGTTGGTCACTAATCCTCTCCATCAATCCGCACTGGAGCAGCGTGGTGGAGTATGCTCTAGACCTCCTCAGTGATGAGGAGAGACTCGTGCTCAATAGTGGGCCATTAATGGGTTGAAGGCATATTAAGTATTAGGTATATTAAAATATTTATTTATTACATGAAGCGTCTATTAAGTCGGTGTTATACATTCGAATCTGTTACACTCGAATCAATCGAAATAAGCTCCTATTTGAGTTGCCACTCGATCGTCTGCCCTTTATGAAATTTGATTCGATTCTCAAACTCGGTTTCAGATTTGCCTGCACTATAACCAAGCTGTCAGCATTGTTATTACTAAATAGCGAAATGAGCAACACTTAAAAAACTTAAACATCATTCGTATTTTAATTTGTTGTTACCAAACTCTTGTCTATAATATGTTCGTTACTATGAACTTGCTTTATTATGGTTGATAATTTTGTCTCTGTATTGTTATTTTCGCAATTAGGTAAGCTGAGAACTCACCAATCCGTATTGAAGCAGCGTGGTAGATGGTGGTGTATTCTCTAGGTCTCCTCAAAAATTAGGAGGAGTAAACCAGTAATGGTCTGACGCCGAGCTGAGAAAGAATCAAATCATCTTGTAACTTAAAGCGAATTTTAGAACTGAAATTTAAATATTTTCCTGAATTATTTTGCTTACTCAAACCTAAGAAGGCAAGTATGCGTGAATATGCCAAGCGCTGAGCAAAAACCTTCTAATAGGAACCGTCGACCATATCTGACAGGCGTCTCAGGGCGGTTGAATTATGTATTAGAAGTCCCAAACCGCTCCGAGTAATGTTAATACACGCCAGTTCACTCACTCCCACGGCGTCACGTACTACTCAATAGAATGGGCATGAATTTTGTAAAAGTAATCCTTCGTGGAAACAGACGACAGGATATTTAAAAGACAAACATAGCTCGTAATACAAATTTAAGGGATGTGTTGTTTACCGAAAAATATCCAATTATTATTAACAATTGTATGTTATTCGCTCGAATTTTCTAAGTTAATTTTCAACCGGCTTCAAGAAATTGAAGAGCTACTCAATTTGCCTGTGTTTTTTTGCATTCTACTTAATAAGTTCTTACTGGGTATATTGATTTTGGTTATTCTTTTATATTTGAAAGCTGGAGCATGTCATATGGTCCGATTTGAATTTGAGCGACATCTGACGAATCGCTTTTGAATTATCGCTAATAATGCGTATTTACCTAATGTCTTCGACTTCGGAATATTTAATAAGGCATATTTAATTGAGTCGGTATTTTTATTAGAATTATTACAAAGCAATTATAAGAAATTATACATGTTACAAACCAGGAACCATCGCGGAATACCACCTTGAGGAAATCTCTAAATATACATTAAGTAAATATAATATTCCGTGCTTCGTTAAGCCATCGGTCCCAGTTGAGTTGGCCACCAATCCGCAATGGAGCAGCGTGGTGGAGTGTGCTCTAGACCTCCTCAGTGGTGAAGAGAGACCCATGTTCAGTAGTGGGCCAATAAAATAGGTTGAAGAGAAATATAATATTATGTTTACTTTGACATAATACTGCTTCTATATTTCAAACTTTTCACAAACATATCAAGGTGAAACAATTGAACTTCCTTTTTTTTAAATTGAAACAATAATGTAAAGAGTAATATAAAGTAATACACAAATTCCAGGATCTAAAAATGTATCAACACATACGTATATGCTTACCTCAAAGACTAATCTTCTCTTCTGAATGTAGGAAAAATTAAGAAGTAGGCAACCTTTCTCATTTCTCATATGCGGTATAAACAGTCTTATGCGGAATGTGAGGGATCGACCTGGTTTCTCATTAATGATGCGGGAAATTGGTTCTGGGTAAGCTATACATCTTTAACAGCTACAAGAAAGTATATTATACAGTTGCATGCATATAGTAAGCCATACGGTAAGCTATGTTTGATATGATTGGACGGCGGGTAAAATTGGCCACTGACCCCTCTCCAATCCGTTCTAAAGTAGTGACGAAAAGTCTCCGGGCCTTTAAATTACGAGATATTCGTAACCTGTAATAGACTGCTACTGCGTGAAAATATTTTAAGATTTAATCAAAATTTATATGTACACATTTTCTAAAGCCAGTATACAATTATGTAAATACAAACCATTTCAGTACCATTTTCATCCTCTGCTTGTCAACTGTTTTTAATTACTTGATTGTTTCACTTTAGTTATTTTATTTAATAAATTATCAAAAAACGTTACAAAACAAATGGAATTATTAATGAAAACTTAATTAATACTCTTTGAAGTACTTTTGTTTTTATTAATTTACAAAAAAATACATAACACCCTTGATGTATGAGTTTATTTGTATGTACTTGTAATATAAGAAAACGGTACAAATGATAAACATACGTTCAACCTCACTATATATGTATATTTATACAAAACCTTCGTTGCAAATAAATTTTATCTGTAGGATGTCTATGCACACAAGCTGTCCATACACTGAAATGTATTTCACACTTGTTATATGAGTATACATGGTATATGGGTGAAGAGCTAAGTACACATCCTAGCGTTTTGTAGTATCACGCTTCCGGTGCTGCGAAGTATTGTACGTCGAACGGGGAACATTTTCGCTTGGACTATAACAAGTGCCGAAGTTATCCTACAAAGTTTTTCTTTCAACGAATATTTCTTACCGTGTCGACGCTTACTAACAAATCACTGACTTTCGCTCTATCCTTGCCGAGCGCAGTGAATTGATATACCTCAGAATTTACGAACTATAATCTTTCGAATTTTAGAATTTTATTCGAATAATCAATATTAACTAGATTGCAACGAGGACTAATGTAGGCAATACGTAGTTTTTCGAATTTTGAATAAAACAAGGCTCATAGCTAGGACATTTTTTTTAAATTATCGTATCGTATGTCTGTCTGTTAGGTCGTGGACCAACTACTGTATAGATTATCTTGATTCTGGGTATATTTATAGTTTGTTGTTGTTACACAAGTCAACAAACTAGGACAATTTTTATCCCGGGAAAAGCGGGATAAAAGATCAAATATTTTGTAAAGATGTTATTATATAACACTTTAACTACTATTTTGAAACTGTTGCAATAAATGAACTTTTATATGGTTTATAAAACAACAAAAATTTTTCCCTTAAATCCATATATTGAGGTAAAAATGATATTTCAATAATCCTTGAAATACAGAAATTGTAGGTAGTATAACGGGTGCAAAATTATACTGAAGCGAAGGAAGGGCGGGTTACTAGATTCTATTTATCGAAATACTATTTCTGAGTTACATTATATTTCATATATTTTAGTACAAACATGTATGTATTTTAATTAACTACAAATTATCAGAACTTACTAACTTTATATACATTTGATAACATTATAAGCTAAAAATTCAGGTTTTCTTACGATATTTTCTTAACTGTAACATTATTCGATTTTTGGCCGAGAGTGATATTCAAGTAACAGATAAATATTTTTTCTCGGGTCTTCGATATGTTTGTGATATTTTATCTGTGTGTCTACGTTATTTAATACAGCATTAGGAGCAAGCAAGAGTTTAGTTTTCCTATCAAAATATTTGCAAAACCGAAATGAGCTTTTTTATTAAGTTTGCAATAAAAACAAGACGTATGATTATTCAATTACATTGCCGTTGATGATCCGAATTCTTCTAAATGTTATTCCCCTCTATCAGTTAAAACCATAATTTACGTAGAACTGAGTTCATCTTCTTGATTGGGCCATAATCAACTGAAAGTGGCGGTCGTTTTTTCACACTGACTTTTATTCACAATGTTGAAATGGAAAACCGACGTAATGGCTATTTAAAGCTTAAGTGCAAAAACTTAAGTAGTAATCTCTGATCTGTGGTGTGACTATTTGAGTATATATTTGTACTGACTGTTTTGTATTGTAAGTAGATGGATAAATGTACGGCTTCTCGTATAAAATGAACTAATGAATAAGGTAAAATTCAGACAAACTCGTGTATCATAAGAGTTAGGTTAAGTTGTGAGGATATGAAAGTGATCACTTCGCGGCTACAAACCATTTTATGGTTTGGCGGGTTGTTTATATAATTATTTGTTTTGTATAAGTCTGCAAATATATAATTTAAAAAGTAACAATTGTATGTTGATAGGTTTTATACTAACACAATAAGTTCTGTTGTAACGAAAAAATACACACGTACTACATTACGTATTACAAATTCTATCCAAAAAAATCTGTTCAAGTCATAATTGACTATTTTTTCCCTAACTTTGTGCGCGGAAGAATTTTTTCACAAATGAAATTTTCATGATTTTATACTAAACCGAGTTAGATGCCCATGAAATTCCCTTCAACCATTAAAGGTCCACTCCACGACACGGATATCTTGTCATTACTGAGGAGGCCTAGAGAATACTCCACCACGCCGTTAATCGGATACTTGTACCATTAATTGTATTTCAGTTGTGAGAAGAAGTGTAATAGCGTCAAAAATATCTATCCGAACCGACTAATCATGTATACAATATAATATATACAACCGTCATTTTATTTTTAGTATATAGATATTGAAGCGTTTATAGCCCGGCGGCTCGCGTCGATCCTATGCGATCGACAGAGTTAAGCAACTGCGGGCGCGGTCGGTACCTGGATGGG
>DWJN01007007.1:0-10267 GCA_018248895.1 Carystus phorcus | reverse complement strand
AGGCGACGGTGACCACTTACCATCAGGTGGCCCGTCAGCTTTTTTCGTCGCCTTACTGGCTATAAAAAAAAAAAAAAGAAAGCAATCCAGGTCTTGAAAATTCGAATGATCAAGACATTTATGAAATTCTTAGTTTCCCTGCCTAAAATATAATAATATTATTAATGCTTATAATGCATAATTATATGTCCTTCGTGTTGAAATACGTTTAACTATTCAAGCCAATTGCTAGAAGAAATCACTGTTTTAGTGTCATTGGTACCTTTGTTCTTTTGATTGCCACATATATTGAGATGGATACAATAAAGGTAATTTGTTTGAATGTTTGTTTTTTATTTTTTTTCAGATAGCTGCATCATTCCACTCAACCTATGTAGTATTATCAGTTGTTGATCTTAATAAGGTTCATCCATTTGGTGGGCCGCCTCCAGTTGTTACTCCTATTGTGAGAGATTTATCCCCATTTCAAAAAGGCCATACAGTCCGCAAAAGTTTCTCTAAAGAGAAACCACCCAAAGAAGGTATGTTTTAATGTATACACCTGATAGTAAGATGATAGTAAGATCTGGCTATCTGACGCTGCAGCCAAAACACCTGTAAAACATTTTCCAATTGATTTATTAGTCATAGTTAGCCAGAGGAATTATGAACCCTCCCTATCAATAAGTTACATCACAATTAAATTTGATGCTACAACAGAATTAAATTGGATGCTACAAATCCCAGCAACTTCCAACAAGAGAAGAATTAATATGTAATAGACTTATTTTATGAACTATAAATCCAACCTTTCTTCTGTTTCGATAAAACTGTATACTTGTACCTGAATCCAAAAGAAGTTCTTTGGATATATTTTAGGCATTACACAGTTTTATTCTATGTAGTATATTTATAAAATTTCAGTCATGCATAAACCAACTATCATTGATGAGAAAACAGCAGAGGAATCAACATCAGGGACAGAAGCAGATGAGGATTCAGGTGCTGTTATACCCAATATTAATGACTACACTGAAATTTTCCGCCCTTCTAGAGCATGTAAGTAGGGGCTTTGGCCAATATTATAGGTGTATCTGTTTGTTCCCCGAACATATCTTGTATTGAGGGAAATATTAATTTATACATGATATCTTTGCAGTGACAAGGACACCTCCACCTGCTACCAGCTTATCGTCTGAAGATTATTCAATAACAGGTAACAGGTTCTGCTTTCGTACATTATAGTAGTATTTAATTACGAGCTCTACTTTTAAGATAAAATTTGTATACTACATAATAATTAGACTTTGAAGGAAGACTAGGACTTTCTGATCATGATAACAGAATATTAAGCATGTTTACCACTTGGAGTAAAGCTGCAATGGCGAGTGAAGCACTTATAAGAGTAGTCAAGTTCCAAACATGTCTATTACAATTTGTGCCTTGGAAGTATACAAAAAAGTCGAGATATACGTGCCTAAACTAAATGTTAGGATTATCTCACCATATAATAGTAACTGTTTATGGTATAATCTAAACAGTCATTGCAACATTAATGAAATATAGAAATAAACTACTTCTTATCTTTTACACTCTTGTCTTTATAATATTTACCTTTTTAATTGATTACCTGATAATAATATACTCATTGAATGTTTAAGTTGCAGTATAGTTTAGACGCACCATTTAATGACATCAATCCTTTAGGAAACTTTTGCATTAAACTAGTATTGAAGGAGTTGTAATTATCAGTAACAGAGCCGACAGCGAGGCTGGAGAGTGGCGTGGGTACTTCGCTACGGGAGCTGATGGTGGAGGAGGCGCCGCCGCGGCCGCCGCCGCAGCCCTCGCCGCCGCAGCGCCAGCGGCCCGACCACTACTCGCGGATTCCCACCTCCAAAGAACACTATGCTGTACTCGACAAGAAATCTGAACTGTACTCCAGTGAGTATATACATATATTTGAGCGACGCAAGCCCGCACTAAAAATCAGCACTGTTTTTATAGCGAAATAGCTAAGGCTTCATCGTGTCCCACTTTAACGATCTATATGTTGATTTTTTTTATACGATTTGTCGGTTTTAATGTTTGCTTTTGATTAAGATAATCGAACGTGTAATTTACATTTGAATTGAAGTAACTTGCAAAGTATTGGAATATCAAAATTTATAATACTTGCATTGCAAAAATATCGAAATACTTCATTACTATGAAGCTAAGAACTGGATTTAACAAGGTGCTAATTACGATGTTGCGGTAATGCCAAATGATTGCTTTTTGCTGTTGGTTTATTTTTGGTCATTGCTAGTTGGTTATATGTAGTTCGGAGTTTTCGTTTTTGGACAAAATTTATTTATATATGGTTCTTCTATTGTGTGGAGCTTCGGAGTGATAATTGTTTATTTCAACTAACCGCGCCTATAAGAAACAGTCGAAGAATTGGGATATTGACGTAGTTCTTAGTTTTGGGCATACGATGATTAGAACCTAATACAAACGTAGTAAAAAATGTGTCATATATTTTTCTAATGCAACAAATACTTCTTGAAAATCGTTTTTTTCTATTTCGTTTAAATTTTTTTCTTAGGTCACATGTCACATGTCATGTTCTATTACACTGATAAACTGATAGATTTGGCAACTGTTATCTATGATATTTACTAACAAGCAATGACGTTATCACCTGGCTTTGGAGTAATTTAATGGTATTTTTGCTTTTAAATATAAGTATTTTTAAGACAGTTAACATTCTAATTATCTTGGGCTCTCGGAACTCGTGCAACCAAAAAGGCGGCTAATTAAATATGAGTAATAAAAAAATAGTCTGCATACTGTTCTAAGAGACACACTAATGAAATAGGTATAGCACTTACGTAGTGATTATAGTAAATAAAGATTTCTTACATGCTGTTGTAATTACCAAAATGCATATTATTATGGTTAATCGCTATTATATAACATTGATGACGTGTTAAAATAAAAGGCTTGCTTCATTGGGTTATACAGTGGCTAAATGCTTAACAGGAATAATGGACAACAATAAGGAAGAAGCGTACCCAGCGACGGACGCGCCTGCCAAAGAATTCGCTTCTAACGCTCTAACAACGACTACGCTTAACCGACACAATTCATACAAAGAGACTAAATCATCGTCTGACATTCGTGAGTTGTATTTACACTCTGCTTATTAATGTTTGTGTGTGTGCGCGAGTGTGTAAGTGTGTGTACGTGTGTTTGTGTGTTTGTCTTACGTAAACTTATGTATTTTTTGCTTTATGCTTTATTTATGTAAAAACTAATATTCATGTAGATTATTTTTTTACAAATTGCTATAGATAAAATGTAGATGGAGGATTATTAAAAACATGTCAAATAATAACATTAGTTACATTATTGCTCAAACGAACTATATATGTAATTTTTCGTCAGTTTAAATAATAATGTCCAATATACTTACGTTTATTTCAGCGACTAACAACCTTCGGCCTAGTAACAGTGAAATATCCTTGGGCCCTCCATCTCTAGGACCTCGGTCTCTGTCGTTTACAAGAACATCTAGCCAGAATACAAGGTATTTTGTAATAATCATTTATAAAACGAAATTCATAAATGAAAAGCATAGATAGCAAATGCAATACATGTCTACGACGATTTCAGAAGGCGAGTAGACAGCGTGGGACGAGAGAACGTAACGGTGACTCGTAGTGTGGAGGCTGCCAACACGGAGCCCGAACCAGAGTTCGTCCCCTACGCCATAGACAGGCCTGTCGGACTGGACTTAGATGAATTCCTACCCGTGAGTACCCTTAGTTTTGATGTGTTACACGTATAGCAGGGATGGCCTACTTAATTAGTGCTCTGTTCTACTGTTTACTTTCTAAAGTCTGAGAAATCTACAAATTACATATTTCTCGGAATTTTTAATGGAACAATAAATAGGTAGGATTTTTATGTCAGAACAAAAATTATGGAGTGATTACTTTAGTTATCTGTTCCACGTATTTTTAACCGAATCGCATACCGCGCTAAGTACCCTTGGGTTAATATAAACTGATAAATGTTTAAAATTTTTGTAGTCTTGGTTACTTGTATGCATGCCTGTATAGGACTATCACTACGCAAAATGCAACGTACTAACATTTATTTGAAAATTAAATATCGATCCGCTTACCATTAAGTAATCTGGTCATTTATCGGTTAATTAGATTTAAAAAGTTGTAAACAGTGACTTACTTCGGGTCATATTGCGTCTCCCAATGTGTAGGTGATAATCTATTTTCCTTGATATTATAAAAGTTTGGATAGGTAGTGACGCCGCTATTGTAGGAGGAATTCTTGGAAATCCCTAGAGAAGGTAATAGTCAGAATGTATTATAAGTGTGAATTCCTTAATGTCGCTTCAAGAGTACTATCAACGATAGAAACCAGGCCCGGACTCTTAATGTATTGTACAAATCATTGAAGTGCTCGATGTTATTTAACTCGGTTGATATACTCAATATATTTAATTTAAAATAGATTCAGTTTAAAAATTACATACTATGAATGTGTGTGTTTGTCAGCGTGGGGGCGTGGGCGGAGCGCGTGGCGCCCGATGCGGCGGCGCGGCGCCCAGCGAGCAGGAGGTGCTCGGGGTCATGATGCGCGGACACGACTCCATGATGGCCGTGCTGTGCGCGCGACAGAGGTCGCTGCAGGTACTGCTTGCGTCATATTGTACCGTTATTGTATTGTGTATTAAAATAATTTAGTGTCATACGTTTGTACATTGTATTGTATGAAACCCGTGAACCTCGAGTTACTTTCAGATTGTGTTACACATTTTAATATCTTTGAGGCATTCATTCAATCATGAGATTTAGAGATTGTCGAAAAATAATATGAATTTTTTTTTTGAGACATGCTTGAATAACAAGCAACAGTAGTAAATGCGTGTGGCTCATATGTTGTCCCCCATGGCGTTTAACGTGTTAAGTAATATTACCGAATTAATGTAATAAGATTTGTGTTTTATCACTAAATAAAATAAAAGACAGCGAGGTTCGTACATGACAGATGTAACTAGAGAATAACATGGTACTCTTGATTGCAGATTTTCCACTCAGTACGAATAAATAAAAATTTGAAAACTGCTTTAGAATCTGTAATCGCTTTGGAGGATACATCAGTGATCTTGGATATTTTAAATGTTATGGCCCATAAACCGTAAGTTATTAATACAATGGTGCTCATATTTTAATCGATAGATTTAATTAATTGCTATCAGCCAGATATGCACTACATGAAAGCTGAAGAATAAGAGTTTGGTCAAAATTTACTTTTGTGCATTTAAAAATTATCCATTAATAAAAGACATTTTCTGGCTCTGACCTATCATTGCTTGACGTAAAGTATCACTTGACTTTAGGTATCCAATTGCATGCATTAATAAAATGTTTGCAGATCTCTGTGGAACCTAGACATTTGTCTGTTAATGCTGCCGAAAATCTATGAATTGCTGCAAAGCAAATATGAATCGTAAGTATTTAATTTTAGTTTATAATAAATATGTGTATATTTAGAACTTCATAAATACTCAATTAACTTTTAACTTCAACTTTACTCAAAATTTATATTATCTTTCCAAAAAAGTCGAATATTACTTATAACGACTGCCAGTTTCGAGAAAACAGCTCATCCTTTTAAGGCAAATATTGCATTAAAACAAAATGTTTGAAATGTTAGGTACATGCAATGCGGATGCAACGCGCTGCGGCTGATAGTGCGCAACTTCTCATCCGTGGTGCGTGCGAACGTGAGCGCGCCCGTGCGCACGTTGGGCGTGGACATTCCGCGCGAGGAACGTTACGCTAAATGCGCACAGATCCATCGACTGCTGCTTGACGTGCGAGCGTTTCTGCTGAAGCGGCAGACGCTGCAGGGCCGGCTCGGAGCCGCCTTCCGCGACCTCCACACCCTCATGCAGCAGGGACTCGACTGACGACCGCGCCCGCCTCGCTGCGCTTGCACGGCGCCTCGAGACGACCAGTTGCACCTCTGGTAAACCGGTGTAGCGCCCGCCATTTTAATTTTCTATGACTTGACTTATATTTAAAAATGGCACATACCCAACACACAACCTCCTTCCTGTATCTTCCTCCTAAGGCACGCTCTTTGATAGTTTAGTATGCATCTGCGCGCTGATCAGATAGAATAAGAGTTTAACGATAACTACACGGCGAAAATTTGATAGATGTAATGTAATAATATTCTTAGTTTCAATAATGACCTTTTAAATACAATTACTAAAATTTTAAATTGTAACGCAGATCCATTTGTCAGTTTGAACGTGTTTTTATAGGTCTGAGAATAGGCGATATAGGATCTTTAAAATGTATTGAAATTTTTTGACACATTAAGTGGTAAATCAGGTTAAAGGATTACTGTATTATTATTATTATTACATTTACTATAATTTTAATTCAATCAATCTTGCACCCTTAATTTTTGATGTGGATTGCTTGTGATGTGTTATTTGTATAATTAACAAAATATTTTACTAGAATATTTATATTGGCTATGACTTAATTGACAATGAAATCATCTTGAAACAGCACTATGTAATCACTGTAATGCCATTATAGAAAATTAGACTAAATGTAAATAATTGCTTTGAAAACCAGTGATTACCACACATGTTAAATTTCATATAATAACATTAACAAATTAGTAAAAAAAAAACATAAAATATAAGTTGTAATAATTATATTTATAATATCCGTCCAATTACCACTATGTGGTAATTTTAAGCTGCATTTTTTCAACTCGCATAATTTGTAATTGCATTTTAACTACTTTAATTAGATCATCTTAACATAATAAATTGCTAGTTTACATCGATAATTTTTGGCTAATGTTAAAGGTTTCAAATAAAAACCAAGTTTAAAAGCATTTCTTTACTTGTAAAATTATATACTTCAATATGTTATTAAGTATAAAATACTTAAAACTTGGAGATAACAATGTATGCTCAAGTATTGTTTTGATAATGTTGCATTCTAATACAAGTTCTAGATAATTCGACATTATATCAATTGTAACAAAAAATTTAGTACATATTTATGAGTGTATTTTTCCAATAATGATAGAGATACATAATTAACTTTTATATAATAAGAAAAAGTATGCGCCCCATAAAACAAGGGCCGGTATTGGGGGTGTTTTTAGTATTGTCAGATAGTTTTGAACAACCTACTATGGCTACCATGTGGCTGCAATGTGTTAGAAATTCATACTTCACATAATTTACTTTTGTTAACAAGAAAAAAACACACATTGTGCATTATGTCATAGTTTTTAAAATTATTGACAAGGTGTAAAGTGAGTGTATGTAATTGCTCAATTAAATAATTTTCAATGTTTTGTCCTACTTTCACTATTATTTTATTATAATGGCTATTGTATCTATTGTGTGTATGGCAAATGAATCTCTCATCTCTTGTTTATATATAGATCAAACACTTAATTTTCTTGTCTGCACTACATCTAAATATGGTATAACTTCCTCATAATGTTAGTCACCAATTTAATTTTGATACTCATCATATTAGCAACTTAAATTTAAGTCTAAATATTTATTAATTGTTTTGTGTCCCATCCTATTAATAAAATTAACATCAATGATAATGTTATTGTCAACAGGCTCTGATTAATAAAAATTATAGTATTTTAAAAATTTGTTTGCTTTCGGTTCATCCAATATATAGAACATGAATTTTAAAAATGTATTAAGGAAATTCAGTTTGGTAAATTTTGAGTGAATGTTTTACAAAAAATATACAAACTAAATTCACCTTTGACCAAGTCTTGAAACTTTCGAGCTTCATATGATGATGTATAGTGTATTCTCTTTCTTGCATCAATATTATTAAAATGCCCATGTGATCAAAATTATTTTCATTTTGAATATAATTAAGTCCTTACATGACATTGCACCAGTCACTTGAATGTGAATGGATAACAAATTTGAACTGAACAACAAAAGAAATAATTGTCATAAATCAATTATTTTGTAATAATAATCATATTAGTAGATAATATTTTATAACATTGTTCCCTTTATGTAGATAGTTGTCAGTCAAAAGTATTAATAAAATCTCAATACTTTTTGTGTACAGATAGTACAGTAAGTCAAGAGGAATATTCACTGATTGCAATTTAATCAATTTGAAAAGACTTGTTAATGTAATTATTGCTCCACAATCTCAAAGATTTGATTTGATAAGAGTACTGATGTGAAAAGCTTTTTAATATAGGAAAGTAGTATAAAACCCTTCAGTTTAAGTGTTGCTAAAATATACCATTATCTTTTTGCAATGACCATTGGCATTGGCAACTTGAGAGCTCATTCGTCCATATTAAAATTAAATATACAAGTTTAAATGCGATTAATTCAAGGTCAATAACATGTTAACAGTACAATACATCAGGATTTCCAATAGTTCACTTTTTTCTTTTAACAATGCTATATTTACTAGGAGTTTCTGAATTCTGTCTTCTTTTTCGAAAACTATTCATCTTCTTAGCTAGTACTTCATCTGATACGTCTTTACTCATCTCACCTTCATTTTCTGTGGTTTTACTTGCATCAACCATTAACTTCTCTATCTCTGGATTCATACCTTTAAAAGATAATCTACCTTCTAGCAACTCCTCGCAGTATATAAAACTCGTCTCGGTAATGAAGTTTCCTGTAGCATGGCGCATTTCATTTGATATAGCTTCTGCATACAATTTCTCATGGTCCTCAACGTTCTGAAATTCCTTCTCCATTCGTTCTTTAGTTTTCCTCATGAATTTCATGTCTAAAACAGACTTTGGCAGTTGAAATTTCTTTTTTGCAGCCATTGTTACTAATTAAAACTAAAATTAAAACAACGTGTTGACTGCTTTCGGTTTGCGAAGATTATTTTATTTTGTAAAGTTCTTGACGAGAAATCAAAATACTTGACTTTGACTTATAGTCTTAAAGGTTATAAATAAAATACTATAAATAATGCATGGACCACAGACCAGGTAAAGATAATAGAGATATTACGTATATATGACATGAGGCCAGAGTTGCCTATCTATCGATATAATTATTGTCAATACTATCATCGTATCAATCGAATCAATATATGATTCTATAGATTTCAAAGTCCGAACAATACATCCCCTATCGATAGTTAGGCGACGTAAGTAACGACAGTGACCTGGCCACTATATAAAAATGTACACTATGCAGATAAGTAACAACTACATTGTACTTATTGTATTAAGCGTAAATGTTAAATTCGTGAGATGTCATTAAATGCCACTTCCACATGTCTCGATTTAGTCAGTCGATTGAATTACGAGTTGAATTGGTGCCCAATCAGATTGTCCATCCATATATTTACGGCTAAATCGCACAATTTTCGTTTCATTCTCTTTTCCTTGGTGCACGGAATTTGCTAAGTCAAGGTCAGTAACGACAATCGAGCGGCTAAGGTTGATTTCTATAAAAACCTAATACATAGACACTATTTGAAAGAATGACACACAGACCAGGTAGAGATACTACGTAGAATGACACTTATTTAGAGAATAAAAGAGTAAGTAGATACAGAGCTTTTAACATTCAACACAAATTTAAAATGTCATCTAGATAATAAATTATAAAAGCAATATATCGTTTATAAATAGGCTAAATGTTATTTAAATTGTTATTCTGTCTTATGATTTTTGAGTTATCAAAATTCTCTTATGAACTTGCCTGAAAATTTAAATTAAAAATATCCCGCCAAAATGTTTACTTTGTGCAATATGGCGTCGTCGTTAGCTTTAATGAAAATATTTTTATTTACCGCCATTTCACTTTATTGTAAACCCGATTAATCTTGACCATTTTGTTTTTAATTTACAAAAATTAATATAACTAAGATTTTTTTGGATAATTAATTCAAGATAATTTCCAAGTTACCTATTATACCTAATATATATGAATACTAGTTGACACAGCAGACGTTGTTCTGCAACAATATAACCTAACAGACCCCAGCCACGCGTAGCTGTGACTAAGGTTTACATACTCAATTTAGTAGACTTACTCCGCCATCTGTTAAACCCTTATGGAACTAAAATAATTTGCAATTACTCAATCTTGTCAATTAATTATCTTACACCGCCATCTGTTAAAACCTTATGAAAGTAAAACAATTTGCAAGAACTAAATTTTGTCAATTAATTATCTTACACCGCTATCTGTCAGAATCTTATATTAAACAAA
>DWJN01007006.1:0-10268 GCA_018248895.1 Carystus phorcus | reverse complement strand
AAGCATGCTCGCCTCCCGGCCTTCGTAGTACATTCGGAGGAGCTAAAATTTACACCAACTTAAAAATGTCACCAGACTGAAAATGCATCATTTATTTTGTAAAGATAGTATTTTAAAGACAAGCAGGAACCTGCAGCACAGAGAAACATTTTTATGGCTTCGAATTGTGAATCTAATTGTGATTTCATTCGGCCCTGAATTGGTGTCCGATCAGATCCTGAAATCCATACGTTCACGATTAAATCAGCTGATTTTTATTTTATTCTGTTTTTCGTGCTGCACAGTAAGGAATTAGGGAAGGTTTTCACAGAAATCTAATACATACCGCCGTTTTCTGAAAGGCTTATCAAAATCTCGTTGAACTAACAGGCATATTAATAAAAACATGGTCAAAATAAATGTTTATAAATTGACTTGATTGAATTGAATAAATTGATTAATATCTTTTTTATTTATGAATCAATTTTGAAATTACCATACAATGTTAACAGGCCTTTACCACAAAACATTAGTGAAAACTACACTCAAAGCTAATGTAGAAAGACTAACAAACATTGTTTTATAGTGTGTGAAATTTAATCATTTATATACCTGCGCTCCAAGGGCCTCGCTCTCAGAATACATGTATTCGTCTTCCTCGTACATCATGGGGACATCTACAGATTTTTCGTTGTCAATGTGGAAAGGCATTTCAATGGTATTTCTGGGGTTGAACTGCTTCTCCCATGTCCCCTAAAATTAAACACAATTTAACAGTTAATCGTACTGGATTTCCAAGGGGCTAACTGTCCTAACTCAAGTATTCGTTTTCTGATTCAACGCAGTAGCGTTGTATAGTAATAAAACAAATAGAAAACGCAAATGTAGCAAGTTCGCATACCGCACCTTTAGTACTATAAGAAATTTGTTTGATAAAAACAAGTTTTTGAGAAACATCGAAAAAACAAATTTAAACTATTTAAAAAGTATCTTGGTTAGATTACCTTGAAATAAAGAGCGTTGACGAAAACCAGACGGGTTCTAAGATCGAAGCTATGGGCTGACAGCAAGTCCTTGATTTTTTTATTTGTTTTGTTTTCAACCTGAAAATAACATTGTTAGATTACATTTTAACACTGCATCTAGTAAATAACAATCATTGTATTAGAAAAAATGGAATACAGCCAAGCAAATCTCATAAACAAGCAGTACATTATCTCCAAAAAGTATACAATACCCATTCGTTAATAGTTTTAGCAGCTTTAGCTCCATCGTTAAAGTCAATCTTTTCAAAACCTGCATCAAAAACTTTAACGGCATCTTCTTTGAGTTGAGGATTTAATTCATATTCACCTTCCTTTATGTACACCTTGTTTGCCACGTTAAGTGTAACTCCTTGAGTAGCTCTCAGTTTTGATATCACTAAAGAAAATGATGAACAAATCTAAAAAGATAATTAACAGCTCTGCTAATTAATCGCCAATAAAATTAAATGGTCTCTATTTATTGAGTGCACCTATATAATTAAATAACCCAGCTTTCGGCTTTTACATTATTTTTATGAAATGTTACAAATTATTATTCATTGTTAAAAAATGTCATTATTTAGAAAAAAAACAGTCAATTCTTACTCAACAGTAACATTCCAAAGGATGTTTTACTAACAAAGTGGCTACTGAGAGAATACTAACAGTTTCTGTCTGACTAAAGTATGTTATTTTAAACTGGCATAGCATCGTATTTAATAACTTTTATTTATATATTATGTCAAACTACAATGAATTTTATATTTTTGTTCTAAATTTAATATTCCATAAATAAGAAAGCAATATATTGATCTAATTCTAGAATGTTTCAAGGTAACATCAAGGTTTATATTTATGGTGATGAGCCAACAATTCTGAGTGATTGTAACATTATCTTCCTTCCGTATACCACTAAATGAAAAAGATTTTCTTTGTGACAATTGATCTGAAGGTTGTTGACTATACTAACAATAAAACTGTAGCAGACAGACAGACAGACAGATTTTTTATTGCTTAAAATAAAACAAAAACAATACATTTTTTTTATTACTGTCTCTCTGTACATCATGGGGAAATTACTGCATAAATATAGATTATATGACTATGCATATTTGTAACTTCTCAGTGTGTGGTTGTGGATTCCTGGGCGATAACTGATGTAAGTTATTATGGAGATTTTATTAACAGGTTAACAATTGATGTTTTACTGTTTTAGTATATGTATTGCAATAAATGTATAGCAACTGTATACTGATACCTTTACAGAATGTAAGATATGCTAGTGCTGTTGTGCAGAATATGGGAAATTCAGGGATGCAAGAAGCACACCAACTTATTTGCCTTTTCATTTAGATTCTGATTTGAAACTATGACTAACAATGAAAAACTTACCGAATCATCATCAGGTATACCAAGACTGTTCAAGAGCTCCGTATGAGCTGGATCCTCTGTGCCAAGAGTAATTAATGCCAGCACCATCTCTGCAGAGAGTGGAGATGACACCACATTCTTTGTTTTGTCTAGCTCCTGCATATTAAAAAACAAAACATTGTTTTATAGTAAAAATTATACATGGTAGAAACTAAACCACTACTACTACAAATTAAACTACATTCATATTCTTGTTTATATACTTTTCAATGTTGTGACTATGGGAAAGCGAGATGAGGCAGTGCCCCAGAGCCCCAAGTTCAGGGAGTTCTCTGACTTTGTATGTAAGTTGAATTTGGTACACAAGGAATATAGAATAAACAATTTTAAATAGTTAAGTTGAAGCCCTAGTTTATTTTTTGCCCCAAGGACTTTGGTTGACCAGCTACACCACTGATATGGTTTTAAACATATTCTGAGATAAAAATTGTAACTATATTTGACATATCTGGATATTGAACTTATAACAATTATTTTGTTGGTAAAATTGGTAAAGTCACTTACTTAAGAATTACTAGTAAAAATAAAATATTTTAAGGTATGTTTTCTACATAAATTTTACAACTTTATCTATCAATTGAAATTAAATACCTGCAAAATTATCTTACAGGTTGCACCAAATTGCCATAGAAATTTATGTTAAGAAAAATATTATGACACAATTCATTTACTTTTTAGGAAAAATAATTGGTAACACGCCCAAATTCGGAATTGATTTAATCATAAATTTGAGATTAGAACCTTGTAACAATAAATTAAGTAATGACTCACATTGCAAAACTTAGCGGAGAACTTCGCAATTGATGATGATACGGCCTTAGGATCCATGTTAGCACTAATGTAGGTAGTTTGTAGAGCCAATACAAGAAGAGTACCTAAAAATAATCCTTTACAAAAACACAAGTCTATTCACGCTAAAAGCAAAAATTCGACTGAGCTAAGCGGCCAAAGTATACATACTAACCGGCGCGCGTTGCGAAAAAACACATACTGGATGATGTCAGCGACTAATAGAACGCCTACGAAAAAAAGTATATACCTAACCACTAGGTTTAGTTTAGCCACAATATTTATTATTTTTCCGATTGGCGCGGGCCGGGTAAATCCAACTAGATATGTTAAGAATTTTTGCGCATAATATACGTATGAGTCACAAGCAATCACTGACAAACACTTTAAAGCGTCATTTTAATGTAAATAAAAATACTGTTACGTACCGTATGGACGTCTTATCCACATACGCAATAAATAATACTATGAATACTATCACAGAATACTATGTTCCGCTAATTTATCATTTTATATATAAACCTAACTTATCAGCTGAATAGGTAGTAGGTACTGTAGGCCAGTGTTGCCTAACTATCGACAGATTGTATTGACAATCAAACACTTTATTTACGTATTCTGTGGTCAATACTATTGATACCTCTATAACGTTTGACTGCAATAGTTTTGCTCTATCGATGGTTAACCAAAATTCAATAGTATTGTACCCTGGTAAGTCATAATTACTAGTAACTATTTACTCAATATTTATAATAATAATTCATAAAATATTTATAATAATATTTTTTCAGTCTATTAGAAAAGTACTCAAGCATTATATTTAAATAAAAAAGTATCTTTCGACTTAAATGCCCCCGTCAATGTTTTTGTGTATCATCTGTACCTGTACCCTTTCAGTCCCTTTCTAATATAACCCTCTCCTCTCTCCTAACCTCTTTACCTTTAGAGTATTAATTTCCTTGCTCCTAACTCCTATCTATATGCAACCACACCAGAATCATTTTGATTCATTTATTTCAAGCAACATATAAGTTTCATTATTAATACATTTTATTGATTTGGTGGTAAATATTTGTCGTTCTTCAAATTAGAAACACATTTAATTTACTACAAATGCTGTCACAATATTAATTAACTGGCCTTCTCATAGAACCTTTACTTTAATCTTTATTTCTTATTCCGCGGGAACAAACTAGGATGAAAAATGTTCTATGGACACCCCGGAAATATAAGTTACAAAAATGCCAAGTATAATCTAATTAAGTTCAGTGGTTACCGCGTCATCCCCGAACAGACAGACTGGCAGGATTTAAGAATAATATTATTAATATAATTTTTACACAAAGCCAGCAGATGGGAGCAGACGCCTCATATAATATCCTGAAATGCCAGAAATACAAAATAGCCGAAGGTCTCGGTAGTCCTGTTAAATTTCTTAAGTCTTATCATTAATTCATGCATAATTTGTTCATTATTTTGTATACACTCTAGTGCCTGTCGTATGTATGAAGAAACAGAATTACACACCAGTATAAAACTTCCTTATTTCTGAATAGTACCTACCTTACCTATAATATGTATAAGTGCGAAAGTACTTTTGTTGCTCAGTCACACTAAAGCCAAGGAACCGATCTAGATGAAATTTGATACAAAGAGAAATAGTCAGGCATAGAACAGAGGCTACTTTTTATCGCGTAAAAATGCATGGTTCCCGTGGGTAATGTAATTATGGACGGACGGATAGTACAGGGTATCAAACCCAGTATACACATTTTTATGGCGTAAGCTGGCAAACGAGCAGACGGGTCACAATGTTAAATGATCGCCGACGTCTCCATAGGTTCCTAATGCCGATGACATTAGCAACAACGGGGGTGTTTCCAACGCGTTGCCGGCTAAGAAGACTAGCTTCTTGAACAACTAAATGCCATACCTAGCGCTGTGGGAACACTGGCGCAGATAGTTTGTTCCACCGTTCACGCGTACGACGCAGAAAATGATTTGAAAACCTAACTAGAGGAACGCCAGTGTATAAATGGTGTTGGTAGAAACTGGCTTCATATTGTGCTGAGCAACGACGAAAGTTAACCGTAGGTATTAAATTGAATTGTTTATCAAAGCATTATCACATCTTACTAGAAACAGTTTCCTATAAAGCTTGTGAATGGCTACTTAATTAGTAGTACCTAACTAAGTTTACACATCTCAAACAACGTGATGTTTATTCTCATAACCACCTTAAGTTATCTTAATAAAATTGATGAATCACAAGAAAGTATCAGTTAACAAAATATCATCAATACTGTGAACCTAATTGCGCGGACGGAGTATGAAATTTGGTACTAGTTTATATGTAGAAGAACTGCAGAACGCTAATATTTTTATATAATATGCAGTGGAAGAATATGTAATTAATAAAAATAAAAATTAAATGCACTACCATTCATTTGACCCATAAAGGCATATTAGAGAAAGATTGTCAATGTGAAGTAAGTAACACTTTGACAATGTATTACGGACGAATTTCGACCGCAGGCTGGGTTTTTAATATACATTACGTGTACGTGACATTCAACAGAGAGGATGTTATTGACTGTGGGTACCTAAAGAAGAGTATAAAGTTATAGTCTCTGTCATGTGATAATATGCATAATCAGATCTGATAGATTGCAGAGCCTCGGAATATTATGATCACCCTATAGGACGGGTACTGGATTAT
Organism: Carystus phorcus; assembly: GCA_018248895.1. Lineage (NCBI taxonomy): Eukaryota > Metazoa > Arthropoda > Insecta > Lepidoptera > Hesperiidae > Carystus > Carystus phorcus. Next base: position 4,325 of record DWJN01007006.1, on the reverse strand, counting down.
GGAGTCATATCGGAAACAGCGTGATAGTTGCCTTTAATAGAAGGCTTGTCGATCTTTGCTGTTTAATACTTATCTTTAGAAATATTTAACACACTAAGTACCTACTAGTTCCAGGCTAATGAATGGTCAGATGGAAAATAGTATAAAATCAACAACGTGATATACGCTAGAGGTTCCAGATTGAGCTTATAAGGTCACGGCACGCATTTAATACTGTGCTTCCGTCGACATAAATCATCCGTTTGGCTAAGTGCCATCACACTGTGCCATGATCCGATTTCAAAGTAAGGAAGTCCGAATATGCAATTAAATAATTAAATGAACCGCTATTGTGCTAAGCGCTGCTATAAAAAGCCGATTAGTTTCTAGTGTCCATAAAATCGATAAAGAATCTATAAATCTGATGATATTCAAAGGCATGTGTACTTAACAATTTTTGAAAGATTATGCTAAATATATATTGCCAGTATGAGGCGGATTTAGTATTTGATTAAGCGTGAAAATGGCGCTATAAACCGCCAAATTAAAACAAAAAATGATAAATGGTTATACTCGTACGAAGAAATTCATCGACGGACTTAAAATGTTATACGTTATTTAAAACACAAGAAACGTATTATGTAAAAGTTAATGGTATTTACTTATTTACATAATTACTCGTCCTCAGATCTCTTTTTAGATGGCAATACATTAGTGTTGTGGTAACGGTGCGTCGAGCGTTATTATTGATATCCGTGGCTGATGGTTAACACTTACCATTAGGTAGCTGACCGTTCGTTTGTCAGTCGGTTAGCCGTTTAGCCCGTGTCAGGTTACGTCGTAACAGGAGCACTATGGTATTTTAAAACAGTACCACATAGAATACTCATTCATTTTCTATCATATTGTATATCAGGGGGATGGGGCTGCTAGCATCCGTACTTCTTCTCTGTACCGTCGCTTCTTGAAAAACTCTTAAAACTCTGATAACTAGAGTACAATTCCCAACCCCCGAGAGAAGAACGTACCAGACAGGAATTACACAAGTGAAACGTTGAGAATGTGACTCTACTCTCCCTGGGGTCGGGTTCATGGATGTGTGTACTTCCACGCCCAAATACAAAAAAACTACAGTTTTTATTTAATAAATAAACTATATTCATCACATACAAATACTAATGCTACAAACAACATCGTATTAAAATAATTGCAATACGTGAAAATCTTATTGAGAAACTAATTTTGGTATTCATGTTATTTTCACATAATTATACTAACATTATTGTCAACATTTTGTACGTTATGGAAGAAAAATCAATGTTGTTAGAATGTGCAACATTTAAACAATATGATTAACTGTGACAGTTAAAAAAATAATATGTTTAAGTATTATAAAATAAACCCGTATTGAAAAATGCATCAAACAATAATATTTTAATAACAACACATTACTATTAAACCAATAAAGAAAAGTCTTACACTACAATACACATTTTATAACTGGAGGAACTATTGTTTGTTAGATTTAGAGCCTTAGAGGCTTATAAATTTCTATTTTAAGTATAACATAGACTCACATTGTAGCGTTGTTGTAATCAATACAGATAAAAATAAATATATTTATAATAATTAGGCATGATTTGCCTATTATAAAACAAAGTATAAAAATAATTATTTTTTAATTAAAATATAAATATATTTTAAATTCACAATTTATGCATCTTCATTTCGATTATGTACATGACGGAATTAGGACGACACAAAGGGTATAATATGTAAAATATTGAGGTACTTAATTAATAGATAGGTGTATATTATGTACGTGTAAAAAAACGAAGTACAAAAAGAACTCGTAAGTAATTAATTAGCAATTAACATAAGTACCTTCATACAACATAGTACAAATTATAAGGTCATTTTTTTCTAACAAATAAATTGGCTAATGTAATGTTTATATATAACACTTTATAATAATAATAATTCAACATCAATGAATAATAAAAATAGTAAACTAATATTAGCTAAACCGATGACAACAATTATTGGGACAATGTAAATTTTAATTTCTCTGTAAACATTGATGTAGGAGAATGCACCATGGAATGAAATTAAAATGTTTTATTGTTGTAGATAGGTTAAAATGAGTCAATACAAACATATGTCTTATCTTAATACCTACACTACATATGATAATATAATGTTCGTGTCATGAGTATCCTGATAATCAGTATTAATTTAATCGATTCCACGATGTGCAGCAACGAAATAGACGGCATCGCCGATAAGGATAGCGACTAAAAATGGATGGTCAGCTACAAAAGTCGGTACTGGCGGTGGACTTCTAAGAGATGCACAGTACTCGACCATGGCTGAAATACAAAGACTCTATTTCATGTCAGCTGTCAAACGTATGACGTTGGTTACACGGAACGTTCAATTAAAAAGCTCATTTATTAATATCTAATGCAATAGCGACATTTTAATATTTCTAATAACTTAACAGATCCCTGAGTGTTCCATGTTAGGTACATCAAATCTCAAATAAAATTACATTACATTAAACGACATTTGTTATAGCAGGGTTTCAATGTTATAATTATTAATAATAAGGACCCATCCTGAACTGTTAAAAATATCGATAGGTCATATAATTAGGAGGAGTACAAAAGATTGAATTTGATTAACAATAATGTAAGTACCTTCATACCTTTTTTCTAACAAATACATTGGCTGGTATTTTATAACACTTTATAATAATAATAATAATACTACAACATCAATGAATATTATAAATAGTAAACTAATACCAGCTAAACCTATGACAATATTGGGACAATGTAAATTTTAATTTCACTGTAAACATTGATGTAGAAGAATGCACAATGGAATGGAATTAAAATATTTTAGTGCTATAGATAGGTAAAGTGAGTCAATACAAACATGTGTATACACATACATATATACATTATCTTAATACAACTACATATAACAATAAAATAATTTGTATCCAGACAAATTATATTGATTTACTCGGTTCCACGATATGCAGCAACGAAATAGACGGTATTGCTTATAAGGATAGCGACCAAAAATGGATGGTCAGCTATGAAAGTCGGTGTCTGCGGCTGAATTGTAACAGACGTACAGAACGCGACCAAGGCTGAAATACAAAGACTCCATGAAACGAGTTGGTACTACAAATTTGATACTAAACAATACCTACTTTGTATGATAATGTCATAATGAGTCTGTGTCACTGACATTTTATGTCAATTGTCAAACGAATGACAGATGTAACATGTTTCGGAAGTGTGCCTTATAAAGAGGAAAAGAAACGGCGAAAAAATCTCCTCAGCACATCTTTAAAAAAAGTACTCAGTCTAATAACAGTTATAAAATCACTAAACACTTTGTTGCTGTTTTCATATTTTAAAACGTTGTAAACGATATATTATGTTGTAGAGGATTGCGACTTATCGTTTTAGTGTGAGTTATTATTTTTTTTCTTATAAATCTTGCTATACGACATGTTACATGTGATTTCTGTCCGTCATTCGCTTGACAGCTAACATGAATTGTCAGTGACAAACACGCGTTATAACATTTTCAATACAAAGACGGTTAAATTAAGAAATAATTATGTCAAATTAATGTTTGTTAGGCAGCAGGTATCACCTCTCTTTCAATTGACGATCCTTTCCCTCGAGCCAATCAACTTATGTATAGTCTACGTATAGTTTAGAAATATTTTATTCCTAGCATTTAATGTTTTAAAGTGTTACGTACCGGTGGCGGCCGCGGCCTCAGCGCCCTCCTCGTTGACTTCGATAAATGCTTTCTGTACAGCCTTCGACACCACTAGAGGCTCATCGTTGTCCAACAACTTGGTTAAACCCGAACAACCGGGGTCGAAGATCGAAATGATACCAAGCTATAACAATAGAATTGTTAAAATAATATGACACATTGATTGTTTTAACTGACAAGTAACTTGTTTTCTTTCTATTATTATGCTTTACAAATAAATATAAAATACTGAAGTATCCGACAGATTTTGATTGTATGGCTTACAATAAATACACTGTTCGGAATAAATAATGAGTTGGAAAAATCCATATATAAAATCTTTTCGCCGTTTTTACTTGAGTTGCAATCCCGGTCAAAAATTAGAAATGAAAACGGGGTTTGTGGTGCAGTGGAAAGTTGTGAAGGGGGATTCACAACGTACACGCGTATCGGTCACATACATTTTTACGTATTATAATGTGTAAAAGAGTTACGAGTATCCTATTGTAATTAATCATTCGGCGATTCGTTCGGAGTGTCGGCTGCAGCGATAACCTTGG
>DWJN01007005.1:0-10270 GCA_018248895.1 Carystus phorcus | reverse complement strand
CCCAGCGAGGCGGAAATTTAAATGATGAATTTAAATTTCTGTTCTCGGTCTGGGTGTGTGTATGTCTTTCTGTGTTAACCATGGCAGCCACGACACAGGGTATCCTAGTGTGGGGCTATGAGTGTATGGCGTTATTATTTCTTTATTTAAAAAAACAAATTATTATATGTTCCATTAAGGTTGTATTTCTACACTTAAAATGATGCAAATAAAAATTTTCAGGTATTACAGTTATTCGAAGATTATGGTCCTTTACCAAAGTTTGACAGTAGGATTACCGGTAGCGAGACTGTGGACTCTTTTCTTAATGAAATTATAGCAATAATTATTGGTGATTATGTTACTCCATGGTATGAGGTGTTGACCGATGATCAAGAATTTACTTTGCATGCTATAAAGCGTTTGGTGGTGTCGGCTGGAGCCAATATAGCCAATAGGTAAGCAAAACATTTATATGAATTGTATATTTGAGAAGAATTTTGTCTACAAGCATCTAATACATAATTCATCGGTACTACAAAATGTAGCACCTGAAAGAAATTTATGTATAGAAGTATGACTGTTAAATAATGTTAATTGTAAAAGTTTTTATTTAAAATTATATAAAATGGATTCAAAATTTTACATGGGTGTTAATTAAATATTTTATCATTCTGTTATTGGTTTTAGTAGTGGGTATAGAAATGGTATTTCATTTATGTTAAAGTAGTATAATGTGGTAAGAGAGTTGTATTCTATTTGAAAAATTGCCTTATTTTTAAATACCAATTTAGTACATAACATTTAAATAATTCATTTGGCAGCACATTGAGCAGCCATTCTCCTATCTGATTTTATTTAAACTTATAAACCTAATCTCAAATCTTTTATCTCAATAAAACAAATATGTACATATGAAAATATGATTTCAATTGGTATAGCCATAAACAGGTTAAACACCAGTATTTTTATATATATGTGGTGTTATTGGTGTATCTATTTATATTATATGTTTCAGAGTTAAAAGTGTTGATTGGATCCATCTTCTGTCAACGAAATTCCCCGAAGAGCTGACAATGCATTTGAAATTGTTCAAGCAGTCTAGAGTTAGGTTAAAACACATACAGCTCATAAGTGCTAAAGAGATGAATGGAAACTCACGACAAAGTCCTAAGAAACAAGAGGACAAGAAAACTCATAGACGGAATAAGAGTGAAACAGACATATCTTGGCCACCAGGTACATAATATCTTTATAAGGTACAGAAGTAAATATGCAGAAGAGAAAATGGCTTATTGTAATTATTCAAACAGACCTGTTATTTTATTTTATTGGCCGTATTAGGGCAGCCTTGAATACTGACCCCATTCCCATATGGCAGATGTCGTAAGAGGAACACTACTGTGTCAGTCCTCCTTGGGTTTAGCCTACCAGGGTTTAGCGTAAGGTTTATATTATCGATCGTTTATTCTATCGATAACTCAAAGGTTACTGACTGACTGTCATAGTGATCTATCAACGCACAGCCCACACCACTGGACGGATCGGGCTGAAAATTGGCATGCAGGTAGATGTTATGACGTAGGCATCCCCTTAGAAAGGATTTTGATTAATTCTACCCCCGAGGGGATAAAATTGCAGATGAAAGTTTCTTAACACTTACCATTATGTGCCTCTTCTGCTTGTAACCGGCTCTTATTTTGAAATTTTTATTTTATTTTCAAATCTTATTCTTATACTTTTTACAGATACTCAAACCTTTGGAAAGTCCAAGTTTTACGATAGTTCAGAGAATTTGAGTGGTAAAAGTTTGATGGATTTATTTTTCGATTTAGAATGCTCAATAGAGAACAAACAGATATGTCGTGACATTTATTGTACAGATTCAGACAAAGAATATGGTAAGAATAAGACATTCTAATTGAAGTGAAATTTACCTTGCTTGACATTCAGATGTTTGAATACTCGAAGCTGTAACTTTTGATTTGAACTTATTGTTATTTATATTTTTTTTAATACTTGTGTTTATTTATAAATTTTTAGCTCTACTATGTGAGGTATCGGAGGCAGTCCTTTATTTAGTAGCACCCGAAGAGGCGTGGCGTTGTCACGCCTTAAAGATATTTCTGATAGAACTAATTTCGTCCGTTGTGTTAAGACCCTTAGTCAATTTGTTGAGCGACCCTGACATAATTAATAGAGCAATTATACGGACTGTAAGTATTATTCTATCGTCACAACCTTCACGATATGTTAGACATAAAATAATATTAAAATATTAATATTTTTTTTATTATTTACATCTGTTATGATCAATATTATTTCCGTTTATAAAAAAGTACTTGCAAAACAAATTAAATTTGAAATTTTCAGTGCTGCAAGGACAATTGTTTATCGTCTGAGTTATTTCTGATGGTGATAAGATGTTGCGGAGACGCCGAGGAACTTGACGCCACCTTGGAATTGGTACAAAAGGACATACAGAAGCTTGTGAGTTTTAAGCACAATTACTATTAATATAATTCTTCTCAATTTAACGGCTTGGTTCGAAAATAATTTTAGTTTCAAATTCGAATTTTGAAATTTAAAATAATAGTTAGTGTTGGAAATTTACGTGTCCGAGAATACGTTATAAAATTAATCACATTATACGACGTGATGTAAATGCAATAGTCTGCTTGGCAAATGCATCACTTACGCGTCTCTTATCAAAGGTGGAGTGGATTATCCGTTACGTAATATTAACCCGCTTCCCTCACAGTGTCGAAGAGAGTTATTTTTGTCCAGTGGCTCTTGAATCAGTCTATTGTATTCGTAGAGATGTATGGTGAAAATTGACTGAATTAACGTACGTTAATCCTGATTGTATTTCTTTTTAAAGCATTCAAGGGACAGCGCCGGTGAATGGGAACTACAAGATCGACAAAAGCTATCCTCGCTTCAGTACCTTTCTAGGATAATTCAGGCCAGGAGAGCTACATTAGGACCACAGGAAGGTAAGTAAAAAACTTTGTAAATATGTAAGTTAGTCCTACATACATTTCTTTAAATGACTTAAAGAGCTTGGTTTTAGGAATCCAATCTGCTCAGTAAGATAATCCCAGATTCGTTTCCCGCCTGGTCCAGATATTTGTAATAACCAACAACTAGTAACCGCCCTTGCATGGTTTCGAGAAACCTGTACCCGTATTTAGAACTCTAAAAATTCAGATACTTTGTAATTTAACTAAATTATATATATCTTATTTGCTATGTTTTCCCTGCCGTATTGTCCACAGGTGCATCAAACACAAGTAATACAGAGAAAGTATCGGAGGATGTGATGCGATCGTTGAAGTTTCTTCGAGTCACTACTGCGTGGAGATCCAATGCACAGTATCTACTAGAAATAGAAGTTAATGAAACTGGTGAGAATAAAAATATATTTTTGTGTACTCGTCTTTAGCCCGCATAAAGTACACAAACGTAACTTCCTAGATATGAATAGATATACCTCGTATATAAATTCCAATAACATTGTATTTTTTTATCAGATCATCTGTCAAAATTACTTCCAACTTCAGATTTCTAAAATGGTCCTTCGAGCAGGATATGATTTGTCATTATTCGTTTATTTGTATTGTGACAGTTTTTTAAATACATATACCTATAATGATTACATAAATTTTACAAAAGTCTTTAACATCATGTATATAGTGCGATGTAGAACAAATTTTCCGAGTTTAGATTATTTGTTAAAGGTTAATTTTAGAAATATCGTTACGCTATTGTTACCGAATTGTACGGAACTATGCCTTTTCTGAGAATCTGTCCTTATGCGAATATAATATACCTATTCTTTGTTTCGATTCATTATATATTTTGTGATTATAGACGCAGCAAACACATCCAAAACCGTCATTGACAATCTGCGATCTTCAGCCCTGGAACTGTGCGACATGTATTTGGCACCGAACAGGCCTCCAGTGATGGGAGTACCAGACAATTGTCATTCGGAGCTGGTAAGGAAGATAACAACGGAAGGCGAGGAGTTCACGAACAATCCAGTCGCGTGCTTCGACGACGTTCAGAAATGTGTGTGTGACGCTTTAGAAGTGAGTGGAACAGTGTTCGTATATCCTTACCAGGCGTGAATAACTTGATGAGTCGACTTGTATACGTTTTTTAATGTATAGTAGCCATTAGGATTGTTTAATTCATAGTGATCTGAAAACTCAAAGCAAACGAATATGTTAAGATAAAAAAGTATTTATTAACATAAAATCAGAATTTACAGATGAAACTGAAATTTAAAAATGGCTGCCCAGAAAAAGTGATTTTTCGATTTGTTAAGATATTCACGTATTCTTACAACCGCAAAATTTAATAACTGTCAAAGTTCAATAACTAAGTGAGTAGAAAAAACAATCTATGAAATCATACATGGGTGGCGTGTTGCTCACCACGCCAGGCCGCCGTTCGAAGGGTCCTGGGTTCGATTCCCAGCGAGGCGGAAATTGGAATGATGAGTTTAAATTTCTGATCTCGGTCTGGGTGTGTTTGTATGTTTTACTGTGTTGTCTATGGCACCCACGACACGGGGTATCCTATGTGGGGCTAATGAGTGTGTGGCTTTTAGTTAGTTACCATGAACAAATAAGGATTTTTTTCTCAATAGTGATTTTTTTAGGACGACCCGTCTTGGCAGTCAGATTTTATGATGGACAGCGAGGACAGTTCAGATAAAGCTAGCAGGTAATTTTAATTTTGCAACACCTATATTAATACGATAGTTACTGGCTTCGCTTCGCTTTGGGATACCTATGCTTAACTATTTAATTCGGATTATTTAATACGACAATTTCAAGATAATGAAGATTTAATTGGTTTAACTTAATAATTGTTAATCGATATAACATGACGAATAATCATCAACCTTGTTGTTTTAGTGAAAATAAGAAAGACCTTAAACCGGAGAAAAAATATGGCGGTAAGTCGTTATGTCAATTGAGACTTAATTAATTATGCGTTAAAAATATCAAATTGTTATTGTTTTTTTTATTACAATCAAGTTTCGCAACAGCCGTATACAAACGTATATTTGCATTATATTTTTTGTTCCATGTCTAACCATATCCACCCACACATCCAACACAATACCTAAAACATGTATAACTCGCACGCAGACAAATGCAAGCGCTTAATGAAGACGTGTCTCAACCAGTTGCCGAGATTGTTCCACAAGTCCAAGTTCAAATATGACTTACAGAACAAATCCTCGACTTTCCCTCGCTCGTTCAGCCGGAGGGTACCTTGTAGCAAGAACCACACGATACCTAAATGCAATACTAGTGGTATTATATATCAACAATATTGTGTGTTCTTATGCAAAATGAAACAAGGAAGCACTTCGTTCGCCTCTCGGTACATGTTTGCCTTATAATTTATGAGATGACTCAGTAGATTTTGCTCTGCAATATATTTTATAGGCGTTCTAACGAATAAAATTTTGTAACTACACATATGTGATATTTTCCTTTGAATGGTATTAGCCAAAACGAAGATAGGCCCCATCTGTTGGATAAACTAGATAACAGATTTTAACGTTTGTGCCAATTAAGTTAATTACATCCCCATCTATTAGAAACTTATTGAACTCATTAATAATATCAATACTATTTCGTAAAAATGTTTAATTTCTAATTATAATATCACAATTTAACTGTAAAAAAAACTATCCAAACCATTAAGTTGGACGAAATTTCATTAGTTGTATTGCGGACAAACCTCGTGACATATGAAATAGAATAATAATAATACATGTCAAATTGAATGCTAACGTGACAGTAATCAATTCAATATGCGAACATTTCTGTGCTTTTTAAACAAAATGAAGCATCAGCAGTTTATTATAAAAACAATCCAAATCAAATCAAAAGTTAGTCACGTGTTATTTCCATTACTAATCAATACTATTAAACATATTCATGTACTAAGTATTGTTCAAAGTCCGAAGATTAAGTTACATATTCGAGAGGCGAACGAATGTTTTTATTACTTTGTCGTTGGTATTACTTCAACATAGTATAGAAATTGCTTTCAAAATGAGATTATTTAATATAGACATAGACACGAAGTTAGATTTATTATCGGTAAGATAGAAAGCGAGTGATTTTTATTAGATAGCTACTATTTTAAATATATACATATGTGTATTAATACATGTTAAAGTCAGAACTATTTCAAATCAAAAAGTCAGAATTATAGTTACATTATATTAAATTACAATGATCTCGTCTTAATGGGTAATGTATAATTTTAACAACATAAAAATGACAATAATTTTATATTCACTTTAATATTCACCTAATACTACTACTAACTTTAATCAAAGATATTAAATCTTTATTTAATCAAATATTTCACGCAGAAAGTACTTTGATTAATACCTTTATTATGAAAATGAAAATGAGTTCCGACTGTAACATATTTATTATTACATAAGTCTTACTCAGAAAGCGTATCTTTTTCAATAAATTGGTATTTTAAGAAATATAGTATTTTATATTGAATATTAGTAATTTTACGCAGCTGTAAAGATCTTAATCGACTCATAAGTGGGTTTTGAGTTATATAAAAACTGTAAATAAATATAATTATATTTTTTTACTAGAAAAATATATTCATAATTTTGTTTGAACAAAATTACAGTAAAGTTTTTACTATTGATGAGCTTTGTGTAGGCTTGGTAGTTTCGAAAGAGTGTATTGTGTGGATGGTATATTTGATGGCAAAGAGTGGTAACACTGGGTAATCATTTTCAGGTGAAACGATGTTGCCAGTGCCTGGGGCTAGACATAACAGATCACGTTCGGATATAGTTGGTAACTTTGCACAGAGATTGGTCAGTGAGAGTGCAGGTATGTGGAATATAATGCTCTTTTTTTTATTTTAAAACCAGGTGACTCGGCCAATTTCGTTGCGCATAACAGCCAGTAAATTATTGACATAACTTCTTTGTTTGTTAATCGATTTATTCCTGAAAGCTGCATTCAAATCGGATAATCCGTTTCTGAGATTAGCGTGCACATACAGACCTACAGACAAAATGAAAAAATATATTTTTTTGAACTTTTGCGGATAGAAAGGCCTTCCATTATGAATTTTTAAATATATGTAACATGTACAGATAGCGATCAGTTACAGTTTTATTTTGAGAAAAGATAGATATAGACAACTTTCCCAGCTTTCTGTTGTTTTTGCTGAAAGAAGAAGCTTTGATTATTTTTTATGTATATAGCAGACAAACGAGTACGTAGCTCACGTAATGGTAGTGGTAGTGCCACCAGTAAGACAAACGTCATCACCAATCCGTTGTTTGCCGAGAAAAAATGAAGAAAGACATAGTATTGGCTTTCAAATCTTCAGCCGGAACATGAATAGAGGCGGCTGACTCAAGCAAGAAGGTGGTAGCTAGTCAGATGGGCTTCACGAAAAGATTATTATATCAGTAATAATATTAATGGCGTAAAAAAGCAGGGTGAATTTTGACGTCTCTTATGATACCTTGGTCTTCTGGCGTAGGATTGTGGTAAAGACCAGTCTAGGCCGCCCCAATACGGCTAAAATCATGAAATGACATAATTGACAACTATGCAGTTAATAATTGTAAAATATGTTGTTGTTTACTGTATTATTTTTCTCTTATTTTTAGGACCGTCGAATTTGTCGTCGGCCAACTCGAGTACTTTGTCGTTGTCGCACACAGAGATCAGCGTAAGAGCCAAAAATATTATGTCTCCCTTATCAGCTTATATAATTGAAACTGGTAAGATTTTTTTTAGTAATGGCGTAAAATTTGGGGATTGTATATAATTTGATTACTCATACATGGTTGAATTTTCAGCACTCGTTCAAGATAAAGGGAAAACTTTCGGTATATACGCTATCGCAGTGACGAGAGCTTCTGACAACGAAGTATGGCACATCTACAGGCGATATAGTGATTTCTATGATTTACATACAGCTATTAAAGATAAGGTGATTTAAGTTTGTTGAAATACAATAAAACTATATGACACGATACGTCATATTTCGACATATATAACACGACACAACAAGATACGATACAATATAACGCTACACAGTACACACTCATCAAACGTCACTCGTCACACTAAATGTAATTTGTCACGGAACTCTTAAATGGATAAACTGTTTTGATGAATTCTTTTGTATTTAAGTGGATTCGGGAATGTTTTAGATTTACAATTCGACCTCATAGAAAATGTTTTATTTTATTCGCTAATAATATTTAAAATTTTAATAAGTATATGAATTGAGTTCTGTATACGAATGCTTGTTTAGTTTTAGCACTACTCTCATATAGCTTACTCTTGCTGTACCTAGTCAACCGTTAATATTTTTTATACTTTTGAGTCGGTGAAAAAAAAAGTTTTATATTCCCCAGTGGCCAGAGCTGTCGAACCTGCCGTTTCCAGCGAAGAAGACGTTTCAGAACACGTCACGCACTGTGCTAGAGAATCGGAAGAGGATGCTTAACAACTACCTTCAGAGCCTCACTAGCATTGCGCGTGACTCGCGATACATGGCACTGTTGTCGTCTGAATACTTGGGCGGGTTTCTGAGTCCCGAGATACAAACTGAACGGCATACTAATACGGTGAGCGGAAAAACCTTACTTAAAAAAAACACTTATCACTGTTTCAAATAGCTCTGCCTTTTCACCGTAAATTGTTTGGCAGATTATCACTTGCCAACTAACGATTCGCAGAATTTTATTTCGCCGATTGCCAACTTATTTATAATGACACTTCAAAAGGCTAACTTTCAAGTAGCGAATGTTTTAGTTGGACTTCTAAAATTCTGCGAATCGTTAGTTGTCAGAATGAAAAATAGGCAAACCGTTGGTCGCCAAGTGATAGTTAGCGAAACTAATTTCGGCGAGGAGGCACTTTCAAATATATAACAATGTATTAATTTAACAAAATAAAATTAATAAAAACCTTTTTATATGTAACTGGTTGACAAGCGAACTAGGTGATGGCCAATGGCCGTCGTTGGACACTAACGGTGTATAGCGTATCACCGATCCTTTGTCAGCTAAGATAGAAAAGTAGAAAAGAAATTCTGGCTAAAGCAAGATCTAAAGTGAAAATAAATTATCAGTGGAATATTTAACAACACATAATATCATCCCATAATCAGAATTTTCGTTTGTAAGGTTGTATTTTTGTACGTTTGTATGTGCTAAGCTATGAAATGGCTCAATCGGATTGGATATGATTTGACAGATATATAGTTGGCTTGGGGTATCGTTTCGTAGTTGTATTTAAGGTGTTGACACATAAAAAATAAAATGCCATTTTTAAAGAACCTCGTCTAATATTGTTTCCAATGTCGAATGTATTTCCGAAGCGAACTGACGATAGTCCGCTTAGGTTAGTAGTAAGGTAGTAGGGGGTACAACAAGGTGTATATTATTAATAATAAATTATAATAAGGAAGTATATTATTTATAATAATGAAATTAGCATTCTCATTCGCGAACAATGAACGCATAGCCACTTAAAGATACGAGGTGGCTGAAGTTCTCAGACTAAGGTACTTAGCAATGACTTATTATCATTGTTACTGCTATCATTAGTTGTAAGAATAAAAAATAAATATGACCATTTTTATATATATTTAAGGATCTAGTCAAAGCTATCAAATTCGAGTAAGCTGCCAAAATTGTATTAATTATTTTTGTCTTATCAATAATTTAAATTACCTTTGACTCAAAATGACAAAGTTGAATCTTCGAGGAGACATAAACTTTTGTTGTATTTAAATTTAGCAAGTGCCTCCTTACATACCAAACTGAAAGATATTTAATCGGTTCAATCTATCCAACTCTTAATATTGTATAAGTAATAAGTATAAGTCGTTTCTTCTTAATACTAAAACACTTTTCCAAAATGGTAGTAGAATGAACAAATGTATTTCAAATTTGAATCAAACAAATGAATTTTTATTCATAATTATTTTTGTCGTATGATAGTATTGTTGTTCGTAGCCTGTCGAATTGGAATACCGCAAAGTGCCTAAGGTATGTCTTGAGAAAAACCATTTATGCATGTGTAGGTATTTTATATGGTATGTAACTATTGAAGTCGTAGATTTGAATTTGGATTGGATTATCTATCTATTGTAATCTATTTACCCATTTTATCCTGTAATTGTGCAATATAGAATAAATGTATGCTCCTGTCTTATCATGAGGCTTGGTTTTTAGCAAATTGGAAACTTA
>DWJN01007004.1:0-10271 GCA_018248895.1 Carystus phorcus | reverse complement strand
AAGAAAGTAATCATTAAAACTTATAGTTTCTGTTAATTTTGCTTGTTGCTTAGACTTTTTTGATGTGTGTATATTCGTTAGGCTTGTATAAATTCTTTACCATCATTTTGGAACAGACAATTAGTAGCAAAACCAGCGTGAAATTGCTTATTAATGGCACCTTTACGGTCGTAACCGAAGCATCTTATGGAGATATCAAAGGAAGCATATTTACTCAGAGCGGTGGCAAGAAAATTACATATTTATCTACAGTAAACGCTTATGAGAATTTTTTATTAGTGACGACTACGATACGGAACAACGGGAATACTTCGTTCCCTTGACACGACTTTTTTGTCGCACTGAAAGTAATGTTTTTGTTTTCATATTGTCCTAAAGTTTTTAAACTCGGTAAATTATTACTATTTAGTGTTATAGTTCAATGCTGACATAAAATTCTGCACTACGATTTATAACTATACGCATGCTTACATAAATAAAATCAAATATGTCGGGGAAATGAAAAATATTAAATAGATTTGTCGTGAAGGGGAAAATCGATATCATATAATTATTTCAAAATCCAATAACAAATTTGATTACAATTTATTAAATAGATTTGTCGTGAAAGGGAAAATCAATATCATATAATTATTTGAAAATACAATAAGAAATTTGATAACTATATAAGCAAACAAAAACAGTAAGCAACCGCAAGTATAGAATAAATATAATTAAATGTTTATAACAAGTCATAGTTGCTCCATAGTAATGGATTAATGTAATAAATTGTCAGCAATGCCCAGGTATAGGTTGAAGTAAATCTCAAACATGTTTTACAGTACAATTCGAAACCAAGAGGACGATGTCGTGGTCGTAAACACAGACGTGCCGCGATTGCTATAATACGAGTAGGAGAGGCAGCCTCCACGTTGATGCCACCTCAGGATAATTTAAGTGGAGTGCCGTTTTATTTTTCTCGACTTTATGAGGTCGTTGGGCGCCATCCCTCTCAAATTTACTCCCACTATCAATTGTGGGACATTGCGTACCGCTTGCGTATTCAATTCTGATTTAATTTAAGCAATTATTCTAGTAAATGGTAATTGAGTTCAACCCTTTTAAGATTCTCGGCTGCTGATGACTTCTTTTAAATGAATTTGGGGTATTTTAAGCACTTGTATTGCCAAGTCGCTTCACTGTGCAAGAGTAAAAGATTTTCCTCACTGACTTGTAATGCTATCGTTATTGGTGTAAAGGGCGTTAGCTATTAAAGAGTTGAAGACAGCTTTTGCTTAGCCAAGCCAATCGATAGATGAGATAAAATGATACTACTAGTTCTGTCCTGTAATTTGCTTGGCTAACAGCTAGCCACTATTCTCTTTCTGAAATCAATCGCAGATTTTTTAGGTATTACGGATGGAGTGTTAGGGAACCCTGATATAAACCAGTCCCTGTTTTAGATTAATTTACCTAAATAACTACTAATTGTCAATTGCAGTCAATCCATTGGTCATCGAGAATTTAAGTGACATTTAACTAATAACTTTGCGAATGTACTTAAATTCGCTCATAGTTAAAAGCTAGTGGTTATTAACCTCATGTAATACCGTGAATACCAGCATATTCAAGAGTGGCTTAATTAAATGACGGGCTGAATGAACGGTGCGAACTTCAGACGCGGTTTTTGGCATACTCAATGTATGACACATGTGTGGTTATAAATTCTTCAGATATTTTACATCATGAAATATTACATCGACATGAGATTCGTACGTGCAAAGATAAATTCTTCACATTTTGGGTATTTACTGGGTGCTTCTCCCAAAATAGTAAACTCTGCTAATTGCTATAAAATTAATGAGAAAAAAGTTAAGTTTAAAGGGCAATAAAGTAATTATTCTCTCAGTTTTCCGTTACGTTATTGAATTAGAATGACTTAATAGATACCGATTTGGATGGGTTGTTTAGACATTGTAGTGAGCTTCAAGCAATACTTACTGTTAATTTTATTTCTAGACTAAATCACCGCTTACCATCAGGTGGGACTGTAGTCAAGCATTAACTTATAATGAAAAAAAAATTGACAAGTAATGTCAACTTAACGACGGTATAAACTAAATGAAACAGTTATTATGATACTGTCCGTCTAAAACTATACATTTTTGTTCACTAGGATGTGATCTAATTCAGTAAAAAATCATTAATACAGGCATACTCGATGACGAAGAAATTCTAATGAATTACGATCGAATTTCAAGTAGACAAACACTAGAGCAAATAAATTTACCCTCTCGTCGACATCTTACCCCAGACCAGTATACGACGCGATCGTCACTCCATATGCAAAAATATAACAACCATATTTTCCGTCCCATCCGTCGAACGAATCATTTACACACTTCGGTAGCGACGTAAAATTGAACGCACTTTATAGTTCCCTCGCGGCTACTGGAAGCGGCATCGCTACGCTCATAATATTTTATAGTCTGTAGACGATAACCCGCCGTTTATATTGCAAGCGCGGACGGGTGCCGCGAACTGTTTGGTTTAAATCTGGTGCTCCCCTTTGATAATTTTCACCTGAGCTCCTCGCTCGCAGCACGCCTCGCCGAATTTATGGCGGCTCAGATACCATCTTCATTGTAAGAATTTTGAGGATCATTAGAAACTGGATATGAACGTTTTGAATATCTATATGTATATAGCGGAATCAGCATTCGTTATTCAGCAATAATTGTGTTGTACTTTAATCGTCTTCTTATATTCTACAGCTACCTGCGACTTTGTCCACGTAGAATTTAACAAAAAAAATTGTTTAGTTCGCAGATTTTACGATAACTTATAATTCTATACTAAAAGTAGTTTAAGTTACTCCTTACTACATCAGCTATCTGACAGTGAATGTCCCATCAATATCGTTTATGAAATTCGATTTTGTTTTCTGATTTTGTATTGTCTAATCAACGTTTCAGAAACTTCGAAGTTTACACGCTTATTAGTTAAATATTTTAATAAGCCTTTCAGAAATCAGCGAATAAAATAAAATAGTTCGGAACCTTCATCAACTGTTTGTGAGCCTAGTCACTTCTAGAACGTTTCTATCGTTTTCAAAGAAGGGAGTTGAGTGTCGCTTACAATATTACGATGTTAACCGCCAAAGACGATTTACATAATTCAAGCGCTGGATACGCCCATTCATCGTACAACGTATGCCGTGATTTAATGTACACCAAACGTTAATTGGACCTTTTAGTCGCGGGGAAGTTATTATAGCCGAGCTATTTTAGTTCGGATGAAGTTATTTCAGGCCCGTACAGCATCTCCTTTGAACTTCCTTTAAATGCTTCCCTCATGATTTTGAACGTCTACGTAATTTTGAGACTACTCAGTCGTATTTATATTTACTAGTCTATGTATTTGTAGTGTAAGCTTTGTATAGTTCGAATGGGTTT
The DNA here is from genome assembly GCA_018248895.1 of Carystus phorcus. Taxonomy (NCBI): domain Eukaryota; kingdom Metazoa; phylum Arthropoda; class Insecta; order Lepidoptera; family Hesperiidae; genus Carystus; species Carystus phorcus. The sequence goes on along the minus strand of DWJN01007004.1, from coordinate 6,837 downwards.
ACTATGTTAAATTCTGGTGTAAAGTAAACATTTAATTGACTTTATGTTTCGATGTTAAGTGAGTTCGAAATCAGTTGATTTAAAGTTAAGCATCAAAGTTCGAAGAAATACCTAAATATAAATTTGTGTATCATTAAGTAGTTTGAAGTTTATTCTAGATCAGTGGCATTAGTACTGGAAATATAGTACCTACGATTATTTGAACCATTGTCAACAATTTTGTTAACAACTTACAAATATTCATTTTATTTCGTTGCTTTTATCACGTAATAGAAATCGAATTAGCGTTTTTTAATATTTAGTTGTTAATAAGAGTTACCTTTACGATCTTCAGTAATTAGTATGAGAAAGACGTTATGTGTTTGGAAGTTGCACACACCGATATGATACGAAACTATTTTTTATTAATTGGTATCCAAAATATACATTAAATGGTTTTGTAGTCGAAACACTACATTTTCAATACATGCATTCAACTTAAACCTTGTAAAAGTAGTATCTTACTTATTTCAGTCTACAATAATTTTATCGCGTTGCTAGTAGACCCGGCGAATTTTGTATCACCTTGCAACGTTTATCACGTTTTTGTGACATTTCTGATCAACGCTCAACTCTTATTGTTCGTAGCGATATGTTATATAGCATAGGCTATATAGCCTAACGCCTTTCTCTTAAATGAACGGTCCAACACAAACATTTTCAATTCGAACCAGTGATTCCCGAAATCAGTGCGTTAAACCAAAAAGACTTCAGCTTTATAATATTAGTACAGTCAGATCGAAAACCTATTTAACATAAATTTGTTTATGCAGCACTAGCCGTTACGTTGCATTCGTTTACATCAAAGGATTTCCATAGCCTCATGGATTTCGATGAAAGCAAACAACATAAATAGGCACCGATAAATTCCCGGTCCTCAACTGGGTATCGCCGATAAACCGCGGTGAACGACAAATTTGTTTGCGCCCGCAGTCCCGTGAAGTGTATCTGAATACTGATTGATTAGCAAGTCGTAAAATTTCAGGAATCTACCGTAAACTGGCTGTATGAATGAAAAGATGCTGATCCTCTGCCATTTAGATAACTAAGGAACGCCATACATGTAACATAATCTGTTTTTGTTTTAATCATAAATCAATTTTAAAAATTAGAATAAAATAAAAAATTATGGTCTATTTTTGGATGGTCATTTTGTAAAGTAATTGTCAAATTTAAGCCGAGCTAGATGTTTTGGTCTCCGAAATGAATAGAATTTTGGGGATAAGTTTTTCCTTTTCACGACGAATCAGATTGATTCTTAACTTACATCAGGCAACGTATTGATATTTGGACTTATTAGGAAATTCTATTAAATCTATTTTTTATCGTCTACTCTCTGTCCTTCGATGTATAAATAAGTATAATTATGATCAATTGAATTTAACAATGTTTTCTTTACCTTAATATAACCAGAAATAAAACTACATTACTTATAATGAAGTGACTTCGTATTTAATATCAATAATTTTGTTAGATGTTGGGAAGTGATTACATGCTTAGTAAGTTAAATACCCAAAGAATGTCCCTAACATCCCTACACTATACATACAGACATTTCTGCCGTAGAAAATTCAAACGACATAGAATCAGGGCAGGGGCTGCAATGGCCGAGGTGCACGCATTCGTGCATAAAATTAAACCAGAAATTGAAACAGAAATGAAGTCATTTGAAACTTCATCATTAACTTTGACTACCGGTGTGAAATGATCACTAGGCTCCGTTGAAAGGATCCTGGGTTCGATTCCCATTTCCCCAAAAATCATTCGATTCGATGAGTAAAAATCTGTTCTTGACCTGTGTGTATTCTTGTCTTCTCCAAAGCATAAATGATAATGCGAATCCTAGTTTCAGAATAAGTGTGTTATTATTATTATTAGTATGAATTAACTATAAATTTAGAAACAAAGATTGTTTTCCAACTAAACAATTAACCAAGCCCAAACATTAACAATAATATATCACTGTAACCTGATATGACACGAGGCTCGGTTTGTGTTCAGTGGATTGGAATAAATTCTAATTTCATGCTCTAAAACCAAGTATACTATTTATAACATGAATTTCAAATCAGCTCACGTATTTGGCCATTGGTAATTTGAATGTAGTATTTAACTGTTCATGAAATTAAACATGGCGTATCGTCAGGTCTAGTGCTATTTATAATCTGCCCTGTTATTCAATTCTAGATTTACAGACTAGCAGGATTATTCAATTCGTGTACAGGATCATATCTAGTTTGTATTCGGCCTTATTCTTGCGCACCAAGACAAATTGGTATTGTAGCATCAAGAGGTATATTGATATTCCTAAGAGACTCGGCTTTAAACCATTATAGACCCATTACAAAACACAGGTTTTTCCTTACTCATTCAGGAGACCTAGTTACTACACGTTACTGCCATGATGCTCCAGTAAAGATTAGTGCAAAATTTAATAGTCAATCCAACAATCGCAACTTTTAATGCCACGAGGAGGAGAAAAGGAACTATTCATTCTGAAACAAATGATGTACGGTATTTACTCGTCGTTTACTTTGCATAGGTATACTTTGTTGGTTGGTTAAAAGATAAAGTTAAAATTATAAGATACACCGTAAAGATTAAAGCTAAAGTTTCCTGGTTAGCTACCACTACAAAATTAAATATTTTAAACGTCTTCAGTTTTCTGTGGGAAAGCCAATTAAAATCTGGGTACTTACCCCATTTTTTATCGAGGTCAGCAAAACATTGATATCCTATGTTATGGTGACCACGTATCACTTAATGATCCATCTACCCTTTGCTAAGTTTCTGACAAAAAATATTAACGAAGTACTTAAAGTTAAAAGTCCCTACTTAAATTTGACTTTGGACATACTATGTTCCAATCTTTGATACCTTTCAATTTAGTATTTTAATAGATATTTATTGTACCTCATCTTTCTAACTCCTTTCATCAATGTTTCTGGTATATAAAGCTCTTTATTGCTGTAAATTGCGACAGGATGACATAGCAATGGTGACAATTCGTGCATAAAATGAAGCCGAATAATGAAACGGCGTTCTTGTGCGTTAAAATTTAGGGTGGCGACGGGTCACTGATCACGGGGAAGAAGGAAGTATGTTCAAATGTTTGTATTCAACATTGAGGTTTTTAAATATTTCCAATAGTTTACGTGTCACCGTACTTTGATTAAAACAAGCATCATCATCTTCTTCCAGTCCATTTCCCATTTTTATGTGGCGACGACGTAATAATGTCCTCATCTTCCATTGTTCCCTATTAGTCGTCATATCGACATTTACTCCGTTCTCTTTAATATCGTCTCCTACTCAATTCATCCATTTCTTCTTTAGCCGCCCTTGATTCCTTTGATTTTGAAGGTTTTACCTTCATTTTATTTTGGTTGGTCAGTTAGATACCTTTATTTACATTTGATTTTTCTTGAATAAATAGCTAAGAAGCCCTTTGATCTCCAAACATAATATATTTCGTTGTAAGACGTTGTCCCGAAAGTAACGTTTTTTCTTTGTATGTATTTGAGCAAAAGTAGCTATGTATTACTTATTATCTACTTTGACTAAAACTTTGATTTCATATTTATCAGCCAATTGGATACCTTTATTTTCAATTTAATATTCATATGTACTCGTTAAAGGATCTTTCTTATCTCTTAAGTAATACGTGTTGTAATCGAAAAAAATTGCTAAGATCAAGAGGCCGACAAATCTTGCTGTTGCTCACTTTTTGTACATCATTGAAGAATGTCTGAACCGCATCTTCTACGTGTCTAAGTATTGATATTTTTTAATTGTAAACACTCTAGAAAATCAGCCACGTAATATATATTAAGCGGTCACCCCCGCGTTAGATATTAGTAACACAAAAGCTATCACTGATGATAATCATGAGTTAGTTAAAAAATAGTTCAATTTACATCGCTGTATAGTTATACAATAAATATGTAAAAAATATATCTCTATTGTTTACGTAATTTAGAAGTCTAATACATAAATGATAAGGGTATTAAGACGTTAGCAATTATCCTCAATTAGAATATACCGTGTAAGATGAAATTTTAACTTGTTTAACCTCGATTTTAAATGTAGCGAGATAATTTTAATCTCTGTCACGGCAAAATGAGTCCTTGTTTACGATGGCGGAAGAAAAATGGCGTCCCCAAAGACGTTATTTCGCGTGTTGACAAGAGGATTTGTTTTTTCCGAGCCTCTCAGACTGTTTGTCATTCGCCCGTAATTGTATAACGCCTGCCTTGTAAGATATAATGGAATTTACCTGGTAATTGTGTAAAGGAATATGGGGAGCTTTGAGTAAACGTGATCAATGAGTTTTGTGGAAGCGAATGTTGGATTTGAACTTTATGTCAACATCTTAATGTATAAATTACGTGTCACGGTGTTTTTCCGCGATGGACTCCTAAACTACTTAACTGGTTTTAATCAAGTTTTGCACACCATGTGCAGTTTGATCCAACTTGAAAGATAGGATAGCTAACATCTCAATTTATAGTCGCAATATTATTGTAAATTATTTGTTTAATATCTTACAAAGAATTTGTTCCATAAGATTCTAACAGATGGCGTTGTAAGATAATTAGTCTGTTAAATTAAGTATGTACCTAAACCTTAGTCACAGCAACGCGTGACCGGGTCTGCTAGTTATCATATAAAAACTTACAATGTAAAAGATTCAAGTCATAATTCGTAATCTTTGGTCATGAGATATCACGTTAAATAAAGTAAGTTATTTTATTTAGTATCTATTAAGCCTATTATTTTAATAAAAACTACAAAATAACTAATTAATTATTAATGATATAAATCGTATAGATAATTTGTCAAATAACCTTCATATTATTAACATCACGTGTCTTTGAGAAGCGATGATCATTTATCATCAGTAATTCATCAACATATAAATTTTTACACTATGCAAAGTAGTAAAGGTTTTATTATCAATAATAGCTGTGAGTCAAACACATTGTAATTAGAGAACATCATTACGCAGTGAAAACGCGATCTTTATTGGCACAGCCGTCATAAACACCATAAACAGCGTAACATGCCTATGATTTTATGACCACCGTACGATAATATAGGTGTACAGTCACCAGCAAAAATATGTATCAGTTGACAAGTTTCTAATTGTTTTAGAATGTTCAACATGTAGAACATCTTTGAAAATGTATGTAAACTGCTACACCTACTACACCTGCTACATGTTTAATACACTTATATGTAGTATATGATATAGTATGTTATATATGTCGAATAGCACGTATCGCAATCTCTATCTGTCATCCAGGAATGACTCATTGTAATAAACCTGGACTAATAAATAAGTTATCATAAAAACATTCCATATTTATGTATACATTTTTATCGACTCGTGATAAAATTGTATACCATTTGATGATTTTATAACCAACGAGGTTTACTTTCTTCAACATTTATATTAATTAGAATGTTGTCAATGTTATACATTTCATTGCTCGTGATTGTACTAATGATAAAACGCCAAACATGAATCGCGCTCGCGTGTATTCCAACCTTTAATTATGTAATCAATAAACGCAATATTATCCCATTTCTCGTCATAAATTTAATAAGCACTGTTACGTTTACGTTTTCCTGTAAAAGTGAATAAGGAATACCAACTGTGTAATTTAGGTCTATAGAATTTATAAAGGATTTCGCTTCTATTAAATAACACAAATTTTTATACATATAATTCTTCTGTTTGTGTGTACGATACCAAACTAATAAACGGATTAACCGATATTAATTATTAGTAGCCGAATCCGACAATATAATAATCATGTTCCTTATAAAAAGCGGCCTTTTTATGATGTTTCGTTGACTAGAATAAACTGTTTATACTCTGTATGTAACTCTCTATGTACTCTGTAATGTAACTCTTACACTAACTTTTCGTCTTTTGCTTAAAAATATAGAATAAGATTTTTTATTTATTACTAGCTATAACCAGCGCACGTTGCTACGCATATAAAAAAAATTAAAGATAAGTCAACGTATACATATATCAACCATGTGTCCAATCGAGCAGTAAAATTCAACAATTTCAATTGTGATCGTAAGTGGTGAGGACGTCTAAGGTGGTCGACGCATTAACTTAGTAAAAGCCTATTCATCCTCTTCTTAAAGACTCCCACGTCGCCCGGGAACAAACGACAAAGTAAAAAAAATATAAGTAAAAGATAAACGGAGAAATTCGATAGCACGGATTTTGTTGTATAAAGATCGCTAAACTTTCATTATTAGTGTCTATCGTTGCGTACTGAAAGTGAAGAGAAAGCATTAATTCAATTCCAACGTCCAGGCAGCTCCTGCCGTTGACGAGTAAATCCCGAAATCCCAGTGGCGCAGTCGCGGCGATATCGCTCCCAAACAGAGCCGGTATCCAGCTTTATAGTAGACATTTATGTCAGTGCTGAATATTGCATGGCAACACTTTAGGGGCTCATTGCATGGGTGACAGCTGAAGATCTAGATCATTTGCTACCACGCTACTGAGGATTATTGGTTAGCATAAAGGTTGGCTGGTAGATAATGCATAGGGCAGACTTTTGTAACATCTTGACCTGGTATATCACTACATAGTATAAAACAAAGTCGCTTTCTCTGTCGCTATATCCCTATGTATGCATAAATCTTTAAAACTACGCAACGGATTTTGATGAGGTTTTTTTAATAGATAGAGTGAAGAGGAAGGTTTATATGTATAATACGTTCACAGTTTTTCTGTAGTGTATTTAGTATCAGCATTGCACCCGTGCG